>JAFFZH010009914.1:3223-17252 GCA_018420115.1 Euura saliciscinereae | reverse complement strand
AAGCATCTCCTGGGAATGAGGATAACAAGAAACCGACAAGAAGGAAAGGTCTGGTTGGATCAATCGACGTACATCGAAGGGATACTTGAGAAATACAACATGGACCAATGCAAGTCAGTCTCAACGCCACTCGATCCGAGCCACAAACTCACCAAAGATAGTATTGGGAATTGACCGTTGCAGCTACGCTGTCTCGCGGCAGAAGTCGGAACTACCACAATCGGGCTGCGGTACCGGCCAGCTGTGAGAGCGGCATGTGGTGTCTCGGTGACACAAGCGGTCAACTAATTTGTTTATTATTCTTTTATTTTTCAACAAAAGTGCGGATGAATAATATGGAAGACAGTTCTGGGACCAGGTTTTCGCCCAAGAAAACTAAAAGTCGAATGTATTGTTGTGTCTACGGGTGTCAGAGCAAAGCATGCAGTGAACCCACACTACGTTTCCACTATTTCCCAAAGCCGGGTAAATACTTTGCCAAAACGGAAAATGCATTCGGAAATTATGAGAAAATTGACTGTAGACAAATGTGGCAACGAGTTTTGAAGATCGGAAAAGACATCACATCTCACATGCAAGTCTGCTCCTTACATTTCAAAAGATCTGATTACATTTTACCAGGTAAGTTCGATTGGATTGGCTTCTGTGTTATTCATTGATATTTTTTCCGCATAATACAGACGAACAATTTTTTTGCTAACACGATTTTTAAGGTAGTTCTGCAGGTACACGTATCAGCCAAAAGTTCCGACTGCAGCGCACAGTAAAACCCAATTCTTATATGATGCCGTCAGTGAGGAACTCTTGACAGAGCTTGTACACTCTGTCCGTGCTACACAATCACACCTCATGCATGGATAGGTCCCCTACACGCACTTGCCGCGCGCCCATCGCTCCATGAGCGAGACAGAGAGTGTGTCTCCGTTCCGTGTCGAATAGAATTAATAGTTTTCGTGAGTCGATATCTCCGAAACTAAGTAGTAGAAAATTGACATTTTTTTTCTAATTCATCCCACAATAGTACTGCATACACGAGTAGTTTTATTTGAAAATTGTAAGTTCCGTTTAGCGTCTGTAATGAAAAATGTAAACAAACTCCTATCGGTTCCCGTGTTAGGTATAGGCGTCGAGGACGAAACAACTGATTTTCAATTCCGATTATCTCACAAACTAAGTAGTGGATTGAATTAAAAATCTAGGAATCGGTTTATGAAGGTTGTGTCTACACTATACTAAAATTTGAGGTGATTCGTAAGTAGTTCACAAAACTGCAGAACTACCTTAATGAATCCCTTTCATTGCTGTCAATCGAGAAAGTTCGGATGACTCGAGAGTAATTTTCTCCTCCAAAATCTGAAGTTGCGCATCCAGGCTCAATTAAAATTTCTCCTTAATAATTCCAAAGATATCCCGATAAGTGCACGTGTAATCCATGGCACGTAAACCTAGAATAAAACAGGTATGACAAGCGTTTACTGAAAAACGAATGTTTTCATGCGAAAAATTTAATTCTCCTTGTAAATGATGGAACAAATTATTGAAACGTTTTGAACACCCGTTTTATGACTTATGACTCTTGACGAATAGATCACTGGGAGGAAAATTATTTTATTTTATATTCCACAAGGAACGACTATTGTCCCCAGGTACAGGTATACTTGCTGGGGACTATAATGCGCCCAGCCTCAACAAACATGCCGAGCGTTGCGCGACATGAGAATTCCGGTCCCCAAAGCCAGATATGCAACATTCTGCAGAAAGTGTTTATCAATTTCTAATCCTCATAACATTATCAATAGTCTACAATGTTCAAGAGTCTGAGATCTCCCGCGATCATAACTATATTCATACTTCTTTCGGAATATTAAATTTACACGATTGCTTAGAATGCACACATTGAACACTCTTTCAAACATATAATGTTTGAAATTTCAGAAAACGATTTGACATAATAACATTCTACACACGTACCTTCAAGATTATCATCCATTTTAGCGATTTGAAATCGGTAGCGTAGAACAAAATATATTTCACTTCGCGCGAATCAAAATTTCAGAGCACAAAACTGCTGCGTTCTTCACTCGCAAACCGTCGAGTTTGAACTGTCGTCAGTCGAGTACCGCGAAGGGTAGGGACCGGTCCTTTTACAATATGGCGTAGAAACACCTGATCTTTGAAATGACATACCGACGGGTCCTAATGAAAAAGAGCCAACTCGCCGTGCCAGTTAGAAAAGAGCCAACTCGCCGTGCCGGTTAGAAAAGAGCCAACTCGCCGAATTCTATAGAAATTTCTATTGTGCTTCGGCGAGTTGCGAGGGGTGAATCACAAGGGAGATGTGGTGTACAGAGAGTAGGAAATGTTGGGAGATATTGGGAGATATTGGGAGATTTTTGGAGATATATTGAAAATTGTATCAGGAGATATCGTGGGGGATATTGGGAGATATCGGGAAAAATTGGGAAATTTTAGGAGATTTCGGGAGATACTGGGAGATATTGGGAAATTTTAGGAGATATCGGGAGATATTGGGCAATTTTCGGATTTATATTGAAAATTATATCAGGAGATATCGTGGGAGATATTGGGAGATATTGGGAGATATTGAGATGAAGGAGATGTGGTGTACACATTTTCGCTTGTGATTCACCCCTCGGCGAGTTGGCTCTTTTCTAACCGTACGGCGAGCTGGCTCTTTTCTAACCGGCACGGCGAGTTGGCTCTTTTTCATTAGGACACGTCGATACGTACAAATAAAAAATGAGAACACTCAATTCTGGGGTTTTGCCGATTTTTCTGTGAATCTGCCCACTGTGCGGCGTACTATTACTTTATTTTACGTTGATTTTTTACAAGTTCATGCGAATAACTGACGCATAATCCCCCCTCCACGATGCAGCTGACAATTTTTTTTCAACTCACTATGATGTCAATTATTGAAAAAAAAGTTTCCGCCGGCGTACTATTACTTAAAAAAAAAATTTTACCACTTTCGCAGCCTCCCACGCCTACACCCACCGCGGGTGCGTCAGCTGAAGCTTGGTTTACTTATTAGTCATACCAGATCTATCGAAAAAGATAACACGATCGGCGTAAAATCACTAGCTAAAATGTAACGCTGCCTCCCGGACTATCAAGCTCGAATAAAGGATTCTCTTTCTTGGGAAAGACGTCGTAGAGGGTAGACGTACTAAAACTTAGCTCTACTAAATTCGATATAAAATCGTCTAATTAACCTGTTTGATTGAAGTCTGACCGCCTGTATCATCATAAAACGCATAGAGAGTGAACTCATCGAATCGAAATACTCAAATATCGGGAGTGAACCCAAAAAATTAAAACATCTACGTAAACGAATACCTGGACGAAAGGAGAAGAAGGCGCCATTCTACGACACGTGTTAAATAACGTTAAACCCAATTGCAACGATCTCTTCAAATACGACTTTCACCAGAAAATTAACAACAATAAGAAAAGATAAGTGTTCGATGATTAAACAATAAAAGGCTATAATGACCAAAATTTCATAAAAGTTCCCAAGAGACTCTCGAACCGATTTTAACTGTGCTTCACCATCAACGTTATATAAAGACTGATCTATTTTTATTTATATTTTCTAATCGTCACAATCTCTATATTCTATTTTTATATTTACAAATTCATGTACGCATGTGTATGGATGTATGGATGAATGAATGACATTGAATGACAAATTTGTTAAGAAAGGCTAATTAGTAAAGAAAAAAGAAAATTGACAATTTTATATGTACACAATTTTTTGTACATATATTTACAAATTCAATTCTATCTAGAATTCACGATTTACATAATTTATTTTCAATAAAAACGGAAAATCAGTATTTCCTTTCAATCGAACTATTGTGTGAATTATTTTATTTTTATAAAGAATATCCCGAGAATATCCCTTTCCCTAATTTTAAGCAGACGCAAGGAAAATAATTATTATGGATAGGTCAATAAATATTACACAAAATAGGGTTAGAGAAATAATCCAGGTCACATTAGAAAGTGTAAAGAATTAGCTTCGCATTATCATTTCTGACAAAATTCTCACCGTTTTGGCACTCAGTAGGTGACGTTAAACACGTTTTTTTTAACGATTCTCATACTTTCATCAAGCCACGCGTTATTTTTGGGAAATAGCGATGGGGACTTTGACGGCTTCGAGTTTCAGCTTTGATTTCGTTTTTGTTTCAAACGTCTGCGATTTAGTTTCGCAAAGTTATGCAACTTTTTGTTCAGCCGTTAAGTTGTATAAGACAATTTACAGAATTACGGCCAGAAATGGTCATAAAAAAAATTCAAAAAATGATTCTAACAAAATTCTGACCCGTTAAAAGTAATTTTACTTTGAACGGGTCAGAATTTTGTTAGAATTATTTTTTGAATTTTCACTTTGAATTTTTTTATGACCATTTCTGGCCGTAATTCTGTAAATTGTCTTATACAATAATAATACAAAAATGATACAACTTTTACCATTGACATTTGATTTATGATTCCATAGTTCTCGAGTTACGATGGGTTTTCTAAAAACCGATCTTCTGTAGAAAAAGTTACATAACTTTGCGAAAAAAAAAACGCAGACATTTGAATAAAAACGAAATCAAAGCTGAAACTTGCCGCCATAAAAGTCCTCCAGAGAAAAAATTCGTATGGCTAAAAAAAAAAAAAAAAAAACATACGCGTACCTCAATGAAAGTATGAAAATCGCGAAAGATAACAACATGTTTAACATCACTAACTGAATACTGAAAAGGTTGGAGAGAATTTTGCGACCTGAATCATTTTTCTAACCTTTTTTGGCTGAGATATTTAACTTTTTGTTTTGACGGTACTTCACCTCGTTGATGACGATTTGGAACGATGAGAAAATTTGCCATGGAGCGCTCTGTGTAGGGTTCACGGTCAAGCGTTCGGTCACACACAGATACTTCGTAACTTGAAGTAGTAGTAACTCAAGATACTTCGTAACTTGAGGTGCACTCAAAGTATGTGCATCCAATTGTAATCCAGAACTCACTTGTAAATGTGAAAATTGACGAAATTGGTTGAAATGCTATCACATGACTTAATTTACACATTTTAAGTGTGATGAAATTGGAAAACTTGTATTTTCTGAGTTCTGGCCTGGAGTGCAGATACTCCGAGCACACTTCAAACCCAGTAGGGGAGAGTGTTGTACCTCAGACCAGCGTTTTTCAAATCGCCATAACTTTTTTCCTGTCAAACAGAACCTTATAAAATTTGTGCCAAAATGTAGCTTGAAGTCTTGAGTTTCAAACATGTATGCCTTATAAATGATGAATTTTGTTAATTTTGTACTACGCTCAATAGTTCGAAGATACAACAAATGGTCCGAGGTACAACATGGTCCTGTACCTTGGACCGGTTATATTTTACCTGTCAGATAATAACTATCGGGTGGCTAACGAAAAAAACAGAGTAATACGAAGCACAAGGGTTATCGTAGTAATGTATAACATTCTTTATTTTCGTAGTTTGATAATATAACTGCTATGTAATCATGAAGAAAATAAAAGAACTCTGCTACTCTGAAATGGTAGGCTTGGTAAAAAATAAACTTGAAAGCTTTCAATCTGCTATAAACAAACGTAAAATCATTAGTTTCTAGATCTTGAGACCATTTGAATGTGGAAATTTGCATTTGGACCGGTCCAAGGTACAACGCACTACAGTGGTCCAAGGTACAACAAACGGGCACTCGGAACACTTGGTGCCATTATTATTTACAGGTTATGTTGAGCTTAACGCCACTATCTCCATTCAAAAACAGGCATTTCGACAGCATGTAATCCTCAATTGCGATCCATAAAGCCTAACCATAACTTACATTCCACACCTCCGTTCTACGATACGAAGAAGTTAATTAGTACCTTCAAAAACAGATTTCTGCGTGTAATCTGGATATCTTTCGGCAAACACTGCACATTTGAGGATGAAACACAGTTTGGGCGTCCCTCAAAACTTGTAACTGTCGAAGTTGACGAAAATTTCTTCAAATGGCAGCTGTAGCCTATGTGGACCGAGGTACACATCGGACCGAGGTACAACACTCTCCCCTACCGACCTCCATCGATGCATAACTAGCCACCCTTGACTTTTTTCTTCGTGCTTGATCAATGCTTCGGAAATACTTTGCAAACAATCCGTAGAAGCGACTTTAAATTTGTGTTCTTTTCACTCGTATCCTGGTTGAACAAATATTAGTTTCAAGTTGGTGCCTTGATTGATCTACCCGAGTCAATAGGCACAACTCGAGGACCTCGTCGAGGACAACATGTCGAGTGTTGAATTCTCCTCCAATTAAAATATTACTTTCGATATCTTAGTCAGAAATCTGTCAAACGGATTTGTCCGTAGAAAATCTAGAAATAAAAAAATCGGTGTTGAGAAGAATTGCTGTAGAAACAGAGGTGTGAAAAGAAATGGTGTAGAAAATAAACGATATAGAAAAAATGGTATAGAATAAGATGTTATGGAAGAAAAATGGCGCAGAACAAATTGTTTTCGTCAATTCATCTGTAGAAGGATTCAGTAGAAGAATTTTTCAGGATTCTCATTGTGTAGAATAATTATGGTGTAGAAAAAAATGTGGAAATAGTATATTCCGGTACAAGTGCGAAAGGTTTGTTTTGGCAGGAGTGGGAGGCTTGTCGCCCGAGCAAAACGAGGGTTACAATCTTACGAGTGGAAGAACCAATTTCGCACATGTATCGAACAAAATTTTTTGTGCCAAACGCACGTAAAGTCCGATTACACGCACGTTTGTGTGCGTAAAATCGGACTTTACGCACGGAGTGATGAGAAAAAATAAACAATCACCGTGTAGAACTATTTTGTGGGGAAAAGAAACACTCCCATACGAAACTGCATAAGCTCTGCCATTGAGGGGTAATAATTCTGGCTAAATGCACCAGTGCACTGAATACCAAATATCGATTACTACCGTGAACTACCGAGTATGCAACTAGTTAATGCGGTGTCGATGGACGACGGTCATTTTAATTCCTACAAAAATGACCACCCTCGCATTCCGATTCAAGCATCAGAGCTGCAAGTGGCAGTACCCCGTCCGGGATCCTGTGCAATGAAGTTCGATAATGTGACTGAATATTAAATTTAATTTTACTGCGGTTACGCTGATTCGAAGTGTGAACTCATGGCGCAACGGATACACAGCGAAGTATTTAATCTTCAACGACTGTTGAAAATGTTATATTGTCGTTTTGAATAAATTGCAGATATTACTATACACCTAGTGTACGAGTTACCTAATAGCCGATAGGTTTTCATATTGGTGAATCTAGTCAGAATCATATCTGAAGTGAAGAGTTCATGCAGTTTCGTAACACACAGCGTATATTAGGGTAAGGTTGCTATCAATGGACCGTTGCCTTCGATGGACCGGTGGTATATCTCAGGTATGTGCGAATCAAGTATACTAGTGGCCAAAGAGTGGCCATGTCAAAAACAGTCACATGGGTGCCATAGGTGTGCTAAAATTGATGATCTTATTTTTCCTAACTTTGCAAACGTGTTTGAACCCTTGTATCGGTTATTTTTTCTAAATCGTGTTGGATGGTTCTGAAGCTTATAATTCGCTCTTCAAAATGATACCGAAACTTTTTTTTCGTATCTTTTCATCCTGTGGTAATAGGATAGCTTATGGTGTTCCAATGCGAATTTCCATGGATGGACCGGGCAACAGCGCTATGAATGGACCAGCATGGAAGGCATTACTTATTTCAGTTTGTAAGACAATTTTGAGAGCATCTATCGTGGTTGACCCACAATTTATTTGAACGTATTTTTATCTTGTTTTTGAATACTTGGAGATTATTTTGAAATTCATAGACGTGTGAAATCAAAGAATTTTATGCTTCATTTTTGTCTGTGGTGAAACTGATAAACATTAAAACAGATATTTATCTAGTTCATATTGAGTCTACGTCGGATAAATGGTTTGGTTTTTCGCAGTCGTGTGAAATTAAAAAGAAATATTACTTTTATTTTGTCAGTAATAGTTTTTAAGTATGATAAGTCCATCTTACGTTCTATTACTGAGCAATTAAAATCCATTCTATAAGATTTGAGACTACTATTTTAATAAAGATCTCAAAAATCTACTTATAGGTCAGCAATTCATCATTTACACCAACATATTGGGTCATTATATGGTTTTATGTTCATTATTTTTAGTGGTCAGTCGAAGGAGATAGGGTGGTCCATTCATGGAGCAGGTTTGCCGCATGGATGGACAAAATTCAAAAAACAGAAAAGCGATAATAAATAATCCGAGATTAACAATAACCTCGATCACTCATGACTGCTCTCTAGAATAGATTTCAAAGAAAACATCCACCAGTGGTTTTGCATTTTCGACTCAAAACTGCAATTTTTATGACCAACAGTGCTTAGGGGGTCCATCGATAGCAACCTTACCCTATGCTTGAGTATGATCCATAATATACTATTTTACAGTCCATTTTAACGAGTTTAGCAAGTTTAGCAAGTTTATCCACTCACTGCAGTAATGTTATTCCTATACTACTGTAATCAGAAAACATTTGCTATCTCCAATCGTCAACGAAAAAGTGATCTCTAAGGGATACCAAGACAGAGGCTGGAGACGCCGAGGGAGAAAGAGACGAGAACTTTCATGGTGTGAGTAAAAAGAGTAGAGTAGAGAAAAGGCTCGAGCGTCGATGCCTCATCTCGATGCCCGAAATAGACCGCAAACACTACAAGTCTAAAATATCCATACGGCCACTGCTATTCCCAAAGCTACGAAGAGAGTTAGGTTCTCTATGTCGTTCCGATAAAGACGTAGGGGCAAAGTTTTGGGAGAAATATTTATATGCTCTTGTTGATTTTGAAAGATTTGCATCATACCCATAGTGGAAAACTGAGCAAGTAAATATTACAATTTTGATACCTTAGATCTGGATTGGATAATTTCAACAGCACACCTCGTAATATTATAAGGAAGTCGTAGCTTTGGAGATTCTGGGTTAATAAGGCCGTATTACCTGAGCTTATCAGCTATTGTTGCTAAAGTATATAACAGACACCTATTTCATTTTCATGGATTGTTCTTCAACCAGCTCCCTCCTTGATGAAGGAAAAAAAAATGAACATCTCAGAATACATGATTTTATGGGAACTAGAGCATTCGGAAATTGGCTACGTCTTGTGTACGACAAAACAGCAAAAAGTATGTGTGTATTCCTACGAAGCTCCACTGTGCTCTACGTGCAATTACGTATAGATTTATAATGAGTGGGAAACCGCGAGCCCTAATTATTTGTATTCGAACTTTTATACCGTATACTGTTTTCTCAGGTCCTCTCAGCCTAGCTTTTTCATTCACGTATTTCCAGAGGTTCGGCGTAATTAGGTTGAAATAACCACAAATACAGCAATTGATGTATCTTACAGGTAGAATAATTGCGTGAATACCTTTTATAAGTGCGCGAACTACAGGTCGTGATATTTGTGTGGAATTGTTTCTTGCATTTATTATTGACCAGCAGGTTGTCTATATTCTTAAAAAGTACTGACCTGATCATAATTCATCAATTCATATTTTAGGAAACAAGGATCCCTTATTTTTTGAATACTGGTGAAATTTGGAATGATCCTACAATCAATCTTATATTTACCCTGAAAGTAACGAATATATTGAAAATACTGATGACAGTATGGGAATCTCCGCGTCTACGAAAACATGTATCTCACGGTTGCATTTGATTTTCTTTTATATATTTTGAACTCTGAGGGATTTTTAATACTTCTATTGTAAAGATGAGGGTTTTTCACATAAGAAAGACCTGCTTGGAATTCCATTTTTCACGTTTACTTCGTAACAAACAGTCTCTTTTTTCTTTCCGTTCCTGTGACCGAAAATTCTCCATGCACTTCCTAAGTTCCTAAACCGCGATTTCGCCTCGAATAACATTCGTGTGTTGAGTATATACCGAATATAGCGTGGCAATGTGTGTTCGGCTGGCTGATTGCCAGGGGTTGGACGAAGTGCGCCGAGGAAACACGACGCCCGGCGTCGCGACGCCGGTGTATCTCGGTCTTGCGCGGCGTCGTTCAGTGTGTCGCGAATCGTAACGTGGTCTTCCTCGCCATGTCATGTTCGCCGTTTCACTACTTCAATAGATAAAAGTTATCCGGGTTTATCGTGACGTATGAGAGATAATCGAACAACTTTGAACACCGCACACATCAGAGATTCGTTTTCAATCATTTCCCGTGCCTATGCTTATTTAGGCAGAATGAACAAATGAGGGTATACATCGTTGATTGAAATACAGTAATTCTAATATAGCTTGAAACAGTGCCAATCAGACGGGCATAGTTACAGTTGTAATAATTTTGTATTTCACGATCGGAATTCAATACCCTATCGAGTAGCGTAGCTCATTTTTTACGTATAAAATTTATATAAAAGAACGTTCGTGTGAAATACACAGTTTTCAAAACTTCAAGTCATTTAAATGACAAATTCCGTGAGTGACGTAGATTATTTGGGAGTATATTTGTCGTCTTTTCGCAATGCCGTGAAAAAAATTTGGTCAAAATTACCTGCCGCTGGAATTCGACCTAAAGCGAAGTTATCTTGTTGTTCTACGACTATCTCTCGAGGGTCTCACGGTCAGAGAGTTTCGCACGTATGTTGAGAGTAGATGTAGACTATTTGCCGTATCATGTGGGTGTATTGGTTGTTGTTGGTACAAAACAGCTAGGAAACTTTATTAATGTAAAAGCAAACACATGTAACGTAGGTAGGTATAACGTAACGTTACGAAGGCCTTGAAATTTATGATGAACAAAATTATACGGTCGTCAAGCCCGATTTAGACGGTCGAAGATCAAACTAATTAAACTCGTCGAATAGTACATTGAATCTTACCTATCACGCGAAATTGATTGGTTAATGTTTTTGTTAGATTGTTCATTTTTCGGACCAGAAAAAGAGATAAAGTAATTGAGACACGAGTCAACAGGGTGTGGTGGATAACTTGGCAAGAGTTTTATTTTTCATTCACCGACGCTAACAAATCTGTCTGAGTTTGAAAATAAACCTCTGATTCAGAAAAATAATCGAACTCCAATCCGAAACTCGTATTTAGAATGTAAACGTTAGCCAAGTACAAATATACGGTTATCTCACCTAATTATCCATATATGGAGGAGATATATATTCTGATTTATCTCTTGTTAACAAATTACAAATAAAAATCGACATTATCCGATAGTTTGAGAAACCCATCAGATTCCCTTTCACACATAGAAGTGCAGGACCTGTCACAAAAACTCAATGCAGAAATAGTTATGAAAAATTAATCTCATAGATCGTCCATACATAACAGACAAAAATTGGAATGAAAATAAAATAAAATAGTGCCTAGCTAGTGCACGGCTGCTGACTTGATTGGAAATTAGGGACAAGGTAAATCAGGTGTGAAAAGCAGCTGTGGTTCAAGTGTACGAAGATCTAGTCAAAGTGAGGCGAAGCGCATCAGTGAAGCATCACCGTCACCAGGCGGAAAACGTCGAATCGGCCATGGCCGACGATATCCTACAGAGAAAGGGCCGATCGGCCTCAATTTGCGCGCCTGGTTTCTCCAGCATGGAGCAGATGCTGGGAGCGATTCCGCCTTCCGGAGTGAAGGAAAGCCACGGTTTCAATGGTGGTGGTGCTAATAGTGGTGGTAGCGGAAATGGCGGAGGCGGTGGTGGAACACCGGAGAATAGCACACCGACCAGAAAACGAAGACCTGCTGCTAGATCACAGAGCGCACGAGTTTCTGGAGGCAATAAAAGTATTCGACGAAAAGCTGCTGCTCAAGGTATGGTTGTGATGAGGGCATGGAGTGTGGGGTTTTGTAGAGTAGGGAGAAAAGCGGGTTTGGCACAGCACCCTAGGTCGATCAGGCTGGAATGTGCCACATGTTGTAAATACCAATATCACAAAATGGAACAAAAGACAGGTATTGCTCATCTGAAATAGATATTAATGCGGTATGCGCGTAAACTAATTTTTTTTGGGCGAGGTTATGTTTTTATAGTACAAGACTTTGACGTGTCCTACGAGCCTGGCGAGCCTGGTAAGTCTGAGGCAAGTTTAACGGAGAGTACTAAGAACGTTATCCTCGCCGAACGTTTACTTCACGCGTATGCCTGATACTGGTAATTTTTGTATCAAGGGCGTGAAATTCTACGTCCAAGTTGCAAACATTATTCTTTATTGTTTGTTTTGGTTGACTCTATCGTTCGCTATTGTTACATTCTCAATTTTTTAATCTATCGAACTGGGCGAACCAAATTAATTAAGGTGAATTGTGAAAGTCCCAGTTCAAAGCCGGGCCGAGAAAATTTTTACTCAAAGAATTAGAATAAAAAATTGATTCCTGCCATCGGCTTTTTTCTGGTATTCACTTTTTCTTCCCTCTGTTCGTAAATTGATGACTACTTTCCGCCTCCGTTGCATCGATGAAACAGGTCATTTTATCGAAGACGGGTAAAAAGAAGTATATGCTACACGGGAGGAACGCGATTTTCACCTCGCGCTCGTGCTGCCCTCGCTGCCCTCGCTTCACTCATTTGCTCGGTCAACAAACCTCGCACTCGGCGAAAATAGCGCTCTTTCCTCCCTTGTGGCATAGAATACTATAGTGACAGGGCAAGAAATCTAGGAACAGTGAAATAAACTGAGAAAGTGCTGACCCTAGTGGAGATCGCCGCTCTAGCATTCTCACCTCACTTTCACTCGGTTATAATACACATGGGGCTGTCCATGTCAATTCACCTAGGCTCGTGACCGCAACTTTTTTGATTTGCTTCATAATTTTTTCTATTGTTGTATACTTGCTCTAAAACATTTTTCTGAATTTTATCAGATTTTTGAAAAAATCCTTTTTTGAGTTATTTTTTTTTCGTCCGAAAAAAGGACCATTTTTTTAAATCTCAAAAAATTCGCGAACATTGTATGATTAACATAAAACAGTTTCTCGATGGCGAAAATATAGGCCGAATTTTTCTTATATTTTTTTTACCTGATCCAAACTTTTTTTGCCAAGGGGACCTGCAGTAGGGGAGACCGGGGCTAGTTGTCACACTTTTTACTCCATGATTTTTAGAATTTTTCCAAATTTTTTTTCCGCAAATCTCGAGATGGGGTATTGTAGATGCATCCTTTGCGCACCTACAGAAAATTTTTTGTTATTCTAAAGCAAGTCTGAGTAGGTTTTTTCGAATTTTCAAAAAAATTCGCGGAGTGTGACAACTTGCCCCGAGGCGGGGTAAGTTGTCACAGACTCCGGGGTAAGTTGTCCCGAGTATTTTAAATGGTGAAAACGGGTTTCATTGTATTATCTCCTGGAAACCACGAAACAGTTAACCTAGACTCCGAACACCCCACAAACCATGCGAAATCCCACCCAGACTCTGAGAATCTTGAGAAAGTTGACCTCATCTCAAAAAACCATGGTCAAGTCAAAATGGGGTGAGTTTTTACACGTGACAACTTGCCCCAATAATTTTGTGACAACCTGCCCCAACCCGCTGTTTTGTTTAAAAATTTGCACATCTTGCTGACCCACCATTCAAATATCAACAATATGTACATCAAATGAACGCGTTAAGAATAACCTTTCCTAATATCGTGTAGCGAAATTTCTCAAGGCAGTCTAGAAAATGAGAAAAAACATATTAGAAGATGGAAAATGATTACTTTTCAGGTCCGATTTCAGTTTATCGACCACTGCGAGGCCGAATATGATGCGATATTCAATTTAACGACATTAGTTTGTTTCAGACATTGAACTACAACTTTGATCTATAGCACCGTTCGATCTGTTATCAAGCGGTGGAGATAGAGACACTGTGACAACTAACCCGTGTGACAACTAGCCCCGGTCTCCCCCACAGCGTGATTCAACAAATTCTCCATACTCCAAAAATCATTTTTTGC
>JAFFZH010009912.1:2846-14912 GCA_018420115.1 Euura saliciscinereae | reverse complement strand
TTTTTTTTTTTTTTTTGTTTTTTTTTTCACAAAATAAAACAACAAAAATTGTATCATGATGTAATACGAGTAATATTTTTCTGCGTTTGTATGAAATGAGAAAAAATGAGAAAAAAAAATTGTCGTACCTCCTTCTATCGCCCTAATGTACGTGCATTTATATCTATATATATATGTATATTCACGCCACAAACGTTGAACGTTGGCTTTTGAACAGTTTTATTTTTAGACCGATTTTCTGTGTCTGGTTACTGTCTCTCGACTTTTACTATACGAAACATATATGAACCTCACACAACGATGTAAAAAAAAAAAAAAAACGTATGCGCACCACTAGATATACAATGCGGTGCGGTATATAAAACAGTTTAGACCCTCCGAGATACCCGCGCGTTTCACTATATTATAGCTGTACATACTATACAGGAATGAATATATAAATTTATTGACTTATAGGATTTTTTTCAAGATTTATCATCATTCGTTTTGTTGATTTTTAAGATCTGTCAATGACTCGGTGAAATTGACTTATATATGAAATTCGTGAACCAAAAACAAAATAAGAAAAGACAGATTGAGAAGAAAAAAACAATTGGAGAGTTAGATTAATTTTCTTTTTACGGCACAGGCATTAAAAAGTCACTTTTTGACGCCGGCAAGTGGCACTTTATACCGCTAAGTTCAGAGTTGCGGTATAAAGTCTTTATTCCGCAACTTTGACATGCGCACTTCGAACTGCGCATCAAAGTTGCGGAATAAAGTCTTTATACCGCAGGTTACCCCCTCTCTGCTACCTTTTACAGCAACTCCTATACCTACGCAGTTCGTGCGGAATTCAACTGGCGTCAAAGTGACTATAATTAATGCCTTCTCCGTAAAAAATATTGTATGGGGCGCGCGCGGAAAGTAACTGTTCGGCAAGGTTATGTTTAAACAGTTACTTTCTGCGCATGCCACATAAATATCTACACTCGGACCCCACTTATTTGACCAACTCGGGACCGGGAACCTTCAGTTATATGACGGAACTAGGGGCCCCCACTCATCGTCTTTAAATGGCGGCCGTCAGCTGCGCACCCGTACATGCGCTGGTTTCCCCAACGCCAGAGGCTCAGACAGCCCGGTGGTGGGGGAAGAGGGAGTCAAATAACTGGGGCGGAATCGGTCAAATAAGTGGGGCTGTCAAATAAGTGGTGGTCAAATAAGTGGGGTCCGAGTGTATTTTTAATTTCAACCAAAATTTACTCACAATCAGTCAAATAATTGAATATCTTATCATATATAGATACTATGATGTATTTAATATTGAAAAGAGTCAAATAGAAAGAAAAAAAAAAAAACGTTCGTATCGAAGAATTACAAATTTTGAAAAAAAGTTAATGACAAACTTGAAAGAAAAAATGAAAAATTATCTTCATAGACTAACTATAATTATAAAAAAAAAGTTTCACCTGATAACAAATCATCATATTATTATTGTTATTGTCATTTTTTAAAAACGTTGAAAAGTTCTGGGTTATTTTCCCCTCCGTTACTCCAATACAGTTGAGTTAGGGCGTACAGGGGGTGGCGGGGTTGGTTGGTACCAAGTAAACACCATAAAACACACGAGGCTATATTCTACTACTACAGGGTTCAATTGTTTTCATAAGTCACTCAAAGGCGTAACACGTGTGGCCGCGTCGCGCGAGCCTGCATATGGCGAACGAGGGGTGAATGGGTGATCCAAGCGTCATGGAAGTCACTATATTACAGTAACTGTATATGTATAGTAAAAAAGAAGAAAATTGTTATCATCATTTTATATATATACTTTACGTTATGACACACATTTTCATTTTCAATCGCATGTTTAACGTCGTTTTCGACTCTCTCCTTCTCTGTCTACTCGTTTAACTACTTTTTTTTTCTTCCTTTTGTTTTTTTTATTATCATTATTATTATTATTCTTGTCAATTCCACCGTGGAGCAGCTCTGAGCTACAAGCTTTCCGGGGGAGCTTCGAGGTTTAGCCTAAAGCTACCCAGTGAGCTTGTGCGAAATTATGTGTGACTTGTCGTAAATCGTTCTGCCCTGTCTTACCGCCATTCCGTACCAGCCCCCTCGTCGTGATCCACGGACTCAGACTCTGCTACTACTACCATGTATCACTGTAATCACTCTACTCTCTACTCTACTATACCATGTGTCCAATGATAAAATTCCTGACCTTTAATTATTTCTTGTCTCAGTGTGAATATATTTTATATATATATATATATATATAACACAATGTGACAATATAAATTAACCCGGTCCGTCACGTTGATAAGGGATAATGTAGCGATCTCGTTTTTGTGTTTGGTTCTCTCTTCTTTTTTTTTTGGTTCGATTTTTATCATTATTCTTGAAAAAGGCAAGATAATAGATATTTATGTGGCATGCGCAGAAAGTAACTGTTTATGCCGAATGCGAGCCTTGTAAAGCAACGGCGAGTACTAAAAACATAACCTTGCCGAGCAGTTACTTTCCGCGCTCGCCCCATACAATATTTTTTACGGAAAAGGCATTGATAGTCACTTTGACGCCAGTTGAGTTCCGCACGAACTGCGTATAGAGAGGGGGTAACCTGCGGTATAAAGACTTTATTCCGCAACTTTGACACGCGCACTTCGAACTGCGCATCAAAGTTGCGGAATAAAAACTTTATACCGCAACTTTGAACTCGGCGGTATAAAGTGACACTTGCTGGAACGAAAACAGGCGTCAAAAAGTGACTTTTTAATGCCTGTGCCGTAAAAAAATCAATTAGAGATTACAATTACAAGAGATTATGAAAACTCAATCGAGTGAGCGAGCATAGCGAGCGAATGAGCACAACGCTACATGGTTCGATTTAATTATTATTTTTTCGTACTTGGTAGTTGTATTTGATTTCAATCTTTTTGTAGAGATTTTTGTGAAGGACGACTTTTGTTTGAAACGGATTTTTGAAGGAAGACTTTTTGCGGAAGACGAATTTTTGAGAGTAGGAATTTTTCAGAAAGACTTTTTGTGGAAGACGGATTTTTGTTGGTGGGCATTTTCGAAGACAGATTCTTTGTGAAAGACTTTTTTTTGTAAATTTTTGTGGGTGGACCGCATTAATGTACTTGGCGAAAGGTTTTTGCACCGGAGGTGCTTTTTGGGTTAGAGATTACAATTACAAGAGATTACAGGAATTACAAAATGTTACTCATGATGACGTGATATTTCATGGATTACAAAAGATTCGAAAAAAACCATTACGCGGATTACATCAAGATTGTGAGGATTACGTGAGATTACAAAACTCATGTACCTACTCTTGTGATTAATCCATCGGGTTTATCCTAGGTAAAATATGACTGAGTTTGATTCCAAAGTTCGTGAAATATCCTGAAACGGGGGGGAAAAAAAAAAAAAAGATACTCACGCGTATATAGTTGACGGTCAGGAAAATTCATTTATCGAAAGAAAAACGAAGAAACAATAAACAATAATTGAGAAAAAGTAAGAAAATGAAAAATGATGATTAATTTATATTCTATAGGAAATGGTTTAGAGTACGTACGGTATTTCTTTTTTTTTTTTTTTTATTCTTTTGCTTCTTCTATCTTTCTCTCTTTTTGCTGCGACGATATTGATGCGAAACCATCGTTCATTCGTCGTCATTGAAGAGTACTGTGTGTGGGAGATATGATGATGATAGTCGTTCGTCAAGGGGATTTAAACTCGTATACAGTAAAATAGTGATACGTACAGATTTGTGTAATATAGGTGACATACATACGTAGAGACACACGTTCATAGGCACACTACTACCACTACGTCTACTCTGTAAACCATAATAACTACTAGCTTACTCTATGGCTCCGAGAGAAAGAGAGAGAGAGAGAGAGAGAAAGCTCTCCTCCATCGTTATGTCACGATATACGCGTGCATCACGATCTCTAGGCTTTTTTACCTACCTACACACGCGTGACTCTTCTGCCTACTTCATGATGTGCTTCATGGTGCTCTTTTCTACAAATCCAGCTGTAATAGTCTTCATCGTCAGTCTATACAGGGTGTATTTATTTTGAATCATTCATACAAGAGAAATGAATATCTCGAAAAATTAATCGGAATGTAGAAATGTTTCAACCTTTAAGGGGGAACATACACCTTGAAATTTGGGATAAAAAAGTCAAAATTGCCTTTTTTTTTAGATTCTTGAATGGTTCTCACACGATTTTAGGGAAGACATTTTTTCTCTCATGTAGGTATAGCACGTAATAAAATCTACAGATCGACCAATTTTATTTTTTTCTCACACCCGCGGTCGCAAAATGCCACTTTTCATACCTCTTGAGCCGGCACAAAACAGATCTTTTCGGCCCTCGGGCGCAAAGTTCCGGTTTTGCGCCCGCTCACTTGGTCTGAAAAGAGACATTCTTGCAGACCAGGTGCATTTTGAGAAAAAAAATCGTGTGCAACACGAGCGCAAGGCTATTTTGGCGACTGTGATTTGCAGTACACTCGCCTTCGGCTCGTACTGCAAATTTCACACGAGAAAAATAGTGTTTTGCGACCTTGATACACAATGTACTATTTTTGGTCTCAAACTATTCAGTAAAGAGGATTTTTCTCGAGATTTTTTCAAAATCAACAGAGAACTTTTTTTTGATCTGATCAAAATTTTTTACGAGATATTAATCATATTTTACAATGAAATAAAAAACTAGATTAAAATAATGTTCACTCGTAAATTTCCTTTTTTTTCTCTCTCTCTTCTCTTTTATTTAGTTTTCTTACTTCAGAAGTCTGATATATCTGATTTTTTACAAGTCTTTTATAATTAGAATTAGTAGTTTAATACTCGGTCCATAGTCGTGTGTATATAAAGAAGTGAATAATCTGGGGGTGTTTTTTTTTTCTCTTCAAGTCAGACTTTATAACTGAGAAAGGGATAGAGTATAAAATCTTTTTTAGTATGTATATGTATGTATTATTGTATGTATATGTAAGTGTAAACTTAGTTTATGGATGTTATTTCTGCATCGGTTTATACCAACGCTGCAACGTACAACGTCGTCGAGGGATATGGTTATCGTACACTATACACTGTACCTAGTTAGTCAGTACCACACATGATAGGTACAACCCCGTATTACACGATGTGTGGTATGCAGCGTATGAGATATTCGTATACCACACATAGGGGATATTCCCTTCAGGCTATAATAACACACACTGATGAGAAACACCGGTTTTATTCATTCACAGTTCCAACATGTGTGTATATTCCATATTATATATATATGGGGCATTCCACGCCAACTCGACCAGTCTTAAACCCCGACGATCTCAAAATCTTTTCATATTTTTTTCTCTCATTCTACTCAGTAAAAAACGCGTCCTGAATTTTTTTTAGATTTTTCTATCAAACCGTTAATTTGTTATAAATTTTTCAAGTTTTTTGAGAAAGCCCCTTTTTAAAAATCTGAAAAAATTCTCAAAAATCCAGTGGATGATACAAAAGAGCCCCTGTTAAGGAAAAAGTGGGCCGAATTTTTTTTCTATTTTTTTTCCACTCAATTCGGAATTTTATAATTTTTGAACCTGAAATTGTCTAACACAGGATCAGGTTTCAAGCGTCAAATAAGGTTCAATTTACTCGGAAACATTCGGTTTCACCATTTATGACCCTTACTTGATGCTTACAATTTGATCCTGTATTAATTTCAGTTTTTGAAATTAAAAAATTCCGAATTAGGTGAAAAAAAAATTGAAAAAAAATTCGGCCCAAGTTTTCCTTTACAGGGGCTCTTTTGTATCATCCACTGGATTTTTGAGAATTTTTTCAGATTTTTAAAAAGGGGCTTTCTCAAAAAACTTGAAAAATTTATAACAAATTAACGGTTTGATAGAAAAATCTAAAAAAAATTCAGGACGCGTTTTTTACTGAGTAGAATGAGAGAAAAAAAATATGAAAAGATTTTGAGATGGTCGGGGTTTAAGACTGGTCGAGTTGGCGTGGAATGGCCCATATGTACCACCTACCGTGGGCTCATAGAATATAGAATGAATCTACGCGAATTACGATATTAATTAGAATTTTTACTGGATTTTTTGTTCTTTTTTTTTTTAATCAAAATTACAAAAATTATCCAATTCGTTGGATGGTTTTTCGTTTTCTTTCTTTCGGGGTCTCAGATTATTAGAATTAAAAAATTCAAAATAACGATGTGATACTTTAACAAAAAATTCCTCAAATAATTATCAACTGTCTTGGTGAAAAATTGATATTCTGGGGTTTTTCTTTCAAACAATTAATTGATTAATTTCATAGCAGGATTTTCTGAAAATCATTAAAAATATATATGATTTAAAACAATTCTTGCGTGATAAGTGAGAGAAATTTTCATTTTTGAATTCGCACAGAATTTTTCACAATTTTTCCCAGACTGAAAATAAAACAGAAGAAGAAACTGTGTGGAAAAGTCTGGAGATATTTTCTGATTGTTTTTTTCTTCTTCTTGCTTTCTTCGTGTACTCGAGACACACTGACTGTGAATATATTTTTTTTTCTTTACCGTGGTACAGTAAGAGCGAAATTGGTTTTCAATAAATGTTATCATCAGCGGTGAAAATGAACAAATTTGATGTGACGTGATGTGAGTGTGTAGATTGAGTTTTGGTACACGCATATATATCATATATCATATATTCGCGGTTTAATATTAAACCTGTACGTATATAGAGCGATGGATATATCATTTTATTCCATTTTATTCATTTATTTGTTCGTAAATATTCGTACAGTTCGATCTGTCGTCAATCAGTTCCGTGTTTTTTTTTTATCTTTTACTTTGACAGATTAATAATTCATATATATATATATATATCGTTGCCAATGGACTGGAAAATCGTAATTAAAACACGTTCATGCGGGAACGTGAATTTCATTTCAATATGTTTCACTTCGACTCTGCAATGAAAAATCTGACAGCAAAAGGTCATAAACTAAAAAAATATAATTACTTATTGTCAACTTCAACGTCAACTATTGGAAATTTTTGAAAAATTCTAAAAGAAATGGTATAGAGATATGAAAGTGTAAATAGATAGTAGGAAAATAGGATGCCACGTGGTTCATGAATGGAGAATTAGCTCCCACGATACCCCCCCGAATTTCATTCTTTCCTAACCACCGAATATAATTAATCCTGTGATCCGAAGGGGGATAGCTTCTTCACCACAACAGTCTATTATAATCTCTGTCTGTGTGTGATGAGTTGGGTGTGATGGATAAACATTAGAAGGCGTAAAAATCATCAAAAGAGACACGTGCTTCTCTATTACGAGGGGAAACCGCAACCAACCCACCCTACCAATCAATTGCCACTCTCTACTACACTTAAGTGTATAACATATTTGTATTTACACGAACTATGCACTATGATCCCCCCTTGTATCCATTATCTATTATCTCACCTATAAAGTAAGGGTGATGCCGGATCATGGGATTTTTAGTCAATATAACAATAATAACAATAATAATAATAATAATAAGACGAGAAAGAGGGGGATGGATTATTCTTCCCTCTATTCTTTTTTTCTCTACCTATTGTCGTGGGAAAAAATATTTTCATTCTCTATATAGTATATATGTTACATATATATATAAATCTACTATAGGCATAGTGGTAGCAGCACTAGGAGGGGGGGGGGGGGGATAGTATAATAAAAACTTGTGCAAACTTCCGATTCATAAATCACCTAAACCCCGTAACGGCTTTGATACCGCCCTTCCTGTTGAAAACAAATCACTATCTATCTACTACCCTTACATATGTATAGCTATATATGGATGGATACCTATATCGTGTAGCGTTTTAATAAGTTATAGTATTACATACACTGTAAATAGATATTATATGCATGTTCAATATAAAATTTTTTGTATGAATTAAACAAATTTGTGTGTAGTAAATTCATTGTGTAGAATATTTGTCAAAAATCGCCATTTTTTTTTTTTTTTTAACTACTCAAATATGTATAGTAGAAAAAAAGAGAGAAAGAAAGACTGGTTGGCTCGAATGAATCGAAGTAATCCGTCGCTCGATATGCGGGGATGTGTATTTATTATTATTATTATTCGACTGACGTTTGTTGAGCAATCGAACGTTGGACAACTTTTTTTATTATTATTGTCATTTTTTTGTTGTTGTTTGTGTGTCCCTTTTATGATTGCTTTCCCTAAAAATGTTTTCATATTCATTTCAATATAGAAATATATACATATACATATATAGGTATGTATATATGTATATACGAATACCTAGAGTCTTATTTATGCTCCACTTCGATTCGAAAAATTCAATTAAAATACTGATAAGAATGAAAATAACGACGATAATAATAAATGAAAGGAAATAAAGCAGAGAAATTGAGTGAAAAATAAAATCGATGAATCGGAAATGAAGAAGAAATAAATTATTGAGAAACTGCGAATTATCGGTCAACTATCCAACATCAAAGTCGATTTAAATCTTTCAGTTTGACGATGAGAGACTAGAAAATTGGAATTAGAAAAATAAAAATAAAAATTTGACAAAAAAAAGAAAAGAGAGAGTAAATTATACCAACTATTGTTCTCTTAATTTCTTTTTTTCACATACTTCTTTTTTTTTTCATTCTCAATGAATTCCAGGAAAATAAAGAAGTTTGTGAAAAAAAAATTCACAAAAATCGTGGAATTTCATTCATATTATTTAAACACTACAATGATTCAATGATTGCATCCTACGTAGAAAATAATCTGAAACCTTTTTTTAGACAATTTTATCAGCTTAAAAATAGTTTACTATAATTTTTTATCCAGGAGAAACCGGAAGTGAGATATGGCCGAATGAAAGAAACAATTGAGATTTTTTTTTTCTAAATACTGTTTTTTGTCATTCTAATTCGAGTTCTAATTATTCTAAATTAGGAAGCAGAGAAGGAATCTTAGGAAGGTTGGTTCGTGTCTCCCTCTTCACATAAGTAAAATCGCGTACACATCGTTTAGATGTGTTTCTATAATACTAGGGATTTTCCTCACGGGACGACCGCGACGCGTTTCTGGTCTAGCTAGAGCCAGTCTCCTAAAACCATCTGCGAAATCACTTACAGACTGTTATCCCTTCTGAAACAATAAGGATCCTACCAAGGCCAGGTCTGTTTCGGGTATGGTTTATGCAAATCCCCGCTATTCCTGGTAGGATAGTAGGGGAAACAGGAAGAGAAATGGAAAGGGTTGAGTAGTGTGGGATCTGGTCGAAACCCTTGTGGCTCTACCTAAAACCGGATAGAAACCGCGGAAACCCTGCAGTCCCGAAATTATTAACGAGAATTCGAAAACCTTGGCTCAAAAAAAAACAAAAAAATCCCAAATTCGTATATTTTTAACCGTCTTAAAAAAAAGGAGGAGGTTCTTTTTTTTATGTTTGTTACATCAGAATTCCGTTATTTATAAACCGATTTGGAAAATTCTTTTTTTATTCGAATGGGTATAATTTCAGATTGGTCCCATATAAATTTCATCAAAATCGGTTTAGTAGTTTGATTTTGAAGTCGTTTTTTTTTTTATTTTGTCACTCGTGATTTTTCATTATCTATATTTTTCTTCTTTTCTTTTACCTTTACATAAATGATCAGAATCGTTTTCTCTCTCTCTCTCTCTCACTCTCGTCGAGCATATAAATATACAACGTAAATCTTCTTGTCGTATATCTGTGATATGTATATGTATTAGTTTTTTCAACCCTGTTGGGATACATATATATATATATATACCTATATATCTAGATAATAGGGAGTGACTTTATCACGCCGCGGGTGGTATTCTCATCTCGTTTTTTTTTTTTTTTTTTTGTCTTGCTGTGTTAGTCTTTCTTTCACCTTTTTTTTCGTCATTTTTTCCCTTCAATTCTTTTCTCAACCGCAACTGCAGAAGGAGAAAAGTAGTAGAATGGGAAAAAAAATAAAATAAAACAGGCGAACCTGTGTTACAATTCTTATTTTCTTCTTCTTCTCACTTATCACGTCAACGATATATATATATATATATGTATATAAATAAATGTGGAAAAAGCCAACGACGCAGCAACGGTGGTGTCTCGTTGTAGTTTTTTTTTTCTCCCACCATATTTACCACTTTTCTCTCTGTTTACCGAAGACACTAACAATAAATCGTACACAGGCTATATCCTTATCTCTCTTCTTGGTTCGTCACCACTTTTATTTATCTCCTTGAGGAAAGAATAGAAACTTCTCCTCTACTAGACTTTTATCTTTCACCTTTTCCTAACGTCAGCTTTTAAAAACATGCTCGATCTATGGAAGGTACACATTTTTTTTTTTTGTACCCATATTTTTTGAGGGAGGGAAAAGTCTGAAAAATACTTATATTCTGACTCTTCTCTCTTTTTATTATTCCTCTCTCAATCTACAATTTTTATAATCCAACTAAAACGCGATAATAAACCAGCTGAAACACGAGTTTAATAGTCTGAGATTGTATTTGAAGCATTTAAAAAGGGTACAAGAATTAAGGGGCTTAATTTTATACGACCAAACACTTTGCGGTTACATTATCATAGTTAACTAGTCCAGTATATCGAATACCTCGACTATACCATCGTTTAAACTAGAAACTACGGATTTATACTATAAAACGCTAGATGAGTTTAATGAGGTAGATAGTTAGACGGGAGTCACTAGCATCCCAGTTAATTAACTTCGCTTTAACTTGTATCTGAATAAATGTGACACCAAACTTGAATTTACGATGAAATAGTTTTTTTTTTTTTTTTTTTTTTCACACGTGTTCCAATAAACCGCATTTCTCCATATTTTCCCTTGTCTCGTCTGATTTCGTACCGACGAATCCTGGTGGTAACGGCCAAACGTTACACTGGTGTCAGAAGTGGGATACTGTGCGTTACAATATCAATCATCAATGAGAAAATAATTGAATTGATTATTTCATTAATTTTATTAAATTTTTTTTTTCAAGAAATGATGAATCAATTACACGTCGAATGTATGTGAAAAAATAGAAAAAAAATCCTAGGTTTGGTATAATAAGCAAAAAACAGAGAAAGAGAAAAAGCTAGTGGTAGAAAATTGAGTTTTATGATTTTAACAATGAGATATCGCTGCCTACCACCTTATTCGTTCACGTCAGCCTTCGCATCATTCTCTTGCAACTCGCGTTTCGTATCGTACGATGGGGGTTTTGAGGGAGGAGGAGGCAGGAGGTAGGAGGTCGGAAGAAGCAAACTTCTTCTTCACTCGAAGGACGTGGTTTAAACCGTAATTGGATTTTCCGCCCACAAGAAGAATGAAATGAGGAGAAGAAGAAGAACGAGAAAGAGAAAGAAAATGAAAGGTAGAGAAAAAAAAACCACGTAAAACTAGGAAGAAATGAAGAAAGAAACGAAATAAAAAAAAAAGAGTAAAAGTGGTAAAAGTTAATCGAGATGTTATAATAACAAAAAATAATGATGTACAAGGAACAAAAAAAAGGGAAAATAAAAATATGAAAACAATTGAAAAATCAATAAATAATTAAATGAACAGACAAACAAATAAAAAATGATCAATAAAAGAAGAACAATGTAATTTAATCTGTATATATGAAGATTGGAAACAAAAAAATTGATTTCAAATCTACAACAATAATAAAAAAAAATTAAAAAATTTTAAATAAAAAATGAAAAGTTAGAAAACGCAAAGGAGTTACTCTAAACAGAATAATAGAAAAAAAAAGGGTGAGTTCCTACTCTGAAACTCGACGCGGTGGTGCTTGCGTAGGGTCGTCCACGAGTGGTGGTGGAAATCGGGAGTTTGAAACAATGGCTGGAGGTGGAGGAGTAGGAAGGGGGTGGTTTTCTCGTATTTAACCCAGTCACGTTTATAGTAGCTACAATTTCACAGCTCGGTGGTTTTTTTTTTTTGTGGTTTCACGTTTTAACCCCTCAATTTATTATTATTATCATTATTAATTATATATTATTATTATTATTATTATCATCATTG
>JAFFZH010009905.1:9326-21316 GCA_018420115.1 Euura saliciscinereae | reverse complement strand
AAAAAAAAAAACGAATAAAATATAGAAACATTGAAAGTAAAAAAAATAAATAATAATAATAATAATAATTAAAGAAATAAAATCAATTCTACAGCTAGTCAAGGACCAGCCTCCGGTTTTACGTTATCGGTTCGATATTAATATGTATACTCAATCAATCAGCAGTTAGTAGCAGGTGCGGAAAAAAAACGATAACGAGTACCACTTCCGGAAGAAAAAAAAATAATAATTAATACGTCTTATACGTAACAAAGAAGTAATAATAAAACATTTAAGACTGTTGCGTATACATATTTATATATAGATTCAGGAACGCGATACGTTTTTTTTGTTTCCTTTCTTCCGTATAACGTGATATTATGAAAAATTAATAATGAACAAATACGCGGAGGCTAGTCCGATTCTCTCGACTCCGAAAATCGCTGCAGACGACAGCTGTCACAAATTAATATATACAGGCTAATATATTATTTATCACAAAATATAGTAATTTTCAAGAGGAACCAGAAAGAGAAAAAACAATTATTATTATTGTCAGAAATTAGCGTCTGCGCATTTTTTTTTTTTCAACTAATATAGCAGATTGTCGCCTGCCATGCATCGCAGAGTAGAGAGATAGAAAGATGTTTTTTTATTTTATTTTTTAGACAAGTGGGAAGTGCGGGTATATAGACAGGTATGGTTTATTCTCATCGACACTGTTTTCTGATTGTTTCTTTTTTTTTTGTTGACATTGGGAGTAAACGGTAAAAGGATTGATTGCGTATTGATTAGGCGGAATATCGTCATGCGGTACGCCCTCCTGCCCAGCTCAACCGCGAGCAATGGGTAAAATTGTGTAAGGTAACTATAATTCCTGATTATTATATAAGAAAAAAAAAATTAAAAAAAAAAAGCTTTCACTAAACTATTCATTCAATTTATCATTACTCAATCGTCACTGGCAATTAATTCTATATCACAATTTTTCTCTTAATTCTTTCTTTTTTTTTCTTGGTATTCATATTTTTGTTTGTCAAAGGTATTCACACTGGTTTCACACGAAGTCCGTATATATTTTGGCACACTCCGCTTTCACGTAACCTATCTCTGTTTTCCCGTCGGCGTCCTTTTACCTTTGTCTAGGATTTTCTTCAAGCCTTTGTTCACTGTTTTTACACTACCAGTAGAGTCATCATCATCATCATCATCATTATCATCATCGTTGTCATCGTCGTCATCTTCGTCATCTTCATCATCCTCGTCGTCGTCATCGTCTTCATCATCATCATCATCATCATCATCATCATCGTCGTCGTCGTCATCATCATCATCATTATCATTATCATTATCATCATCATTACTATCGTCATCATCGTCATCATCACTATCATTACCTGCATATTAATTAGTACCGGTCATGCACAGTGCAGACAGATTTTTTCAAGTATAAACGATATTTCGATATTGCATTGTGAATAAAATAATATATATATATATATTTTCTGCGTATATGAGAATGTGAATTTGTTCATATATAATTATTGCGTATTTATTTTATGTATGTTCCTAAAATATGCAACTACAGTCTGGCATAGATCATGGTTTCTTTTTTTCCTAGTTGTTCTAAGCGGAGGGGCGCCTTTGGTTATGTGTTATAACATGCAATGTGAATATATAAAAAAAAATTAAATATGTATTTAAATAATTATAGATAGATAATAATCGAAGCTGATAGTGCGTCACAGAAATATTAAAAAAAAGACGTATGTAATCAGCCAGCGATATCAATATACATATTATTATATAACATAAAAAAGAAAAAAGAAAAGCTCTCCGAGGAATGAGATCAGTCATTATATAAACAAAAAAAAACCGTGCTTTTCTTCATGTATAATGACTAATAAAACTTATAAAATTTGACACTTCGTGGCTGAAAATCGAAAAATCAATTCAGTAGCAAAAAAAAAAGAAGAAATTTCTTTCAGCTAATTCGCGTTAAGTTACCTTAAATGCAAGTTTTGAGTATCACGGAGCGCTGGTGTGTGTGTGTGTGTGTCAGTGTGTGTCAGTATGTGCGTGCTTTTTCATTGTTAATATTAGCGACAGATATGGGTAGGTGATAACATGATATTTTTTTTGTTTGTTAATTAATGAGTTAATTAATTAGACTGAAAAATGGCGTATAAGTATTATGGTGATTGTTTTTTTTTTGTTTTTTTTTTTATGTGTGTGTGTGTGTTCATGGTGAACGCGATGGTGGAAGTGTAACCGGGGTAATAACCACAGCGTAAGTGTTGTACTTGTACCCTGGCGGGATTGTTATAACTGATATTAAGGTGACAAAAAATAATACCCCAGTAATAATAATCATCATCCTAGAAACTTGCTTACTTTTCTGTTCAATTAGCCATTCCAGAACTTTGTCCTCGTTCTTAAGATTGCCTACAAAAGTTACATTCATTACGTTAATTATAAAAACATAATTTCAGGTACCGCGTTCATTTGTGCCGTCAGGATCCTGAAATGAAGGATATTTTTTGCCTACATTTAAACCAAAAGGAACGTCAAGAAAAAGAATCTCCTACCTGGTTCAGTCCTCAATATTTCAACCCTTCATCGTCCTATCAAAAGTAAAGATAAGCGTTCATTCCGTACGATTATGAGTTCTGAATTGACCTTTGATCGTTTGAAAAACAAGTAATAAATATCGTAAATCATTGGCGAGGAAGTAAAATCTATATTATGCAATCCATCATTCTAGGATCCGCGGAGAAATTGTATATTAATGCACTGGGCTACGGGGATTCATATATCTTGAATATAAATTTCAATTAGTGTTCGCTTCGGGATTTTTGAGGTGTAATGGACCAAAGCCAAGACCAAAAAGCATTCGTGGGCTTACCGTCGTACATGATGGGCACACCAGTCTCGTAATAAACAAGCGCTGGGAATGAGAAGATGCCAATTTCAGCAGCCAATTTGGCATCTTTTGACTTGACAAACTGAATGCCATGTTTGTCCGTGTCGTCGTCAATCGTCTCGAGCTCTTCTAGTATTTCGGGACAATTGTCGCACTTGTCATCATCTGGGGGAGTAAATTTCTTTCCTTCATTTCCGTCCCATAATCAGACCCAACATTTTCAATTTCCCTCCCTTTTTTTTTACTCACAGAAAAATACAGCGAGATGTTCGACGTCGTTGATCAATAGTTGGAGCGTTTTTCTGTCAACGCTCTCGATGATGTCGGGCTGTGAACTGTGAAGCTCTAAAACCCAGTCGAGAATGGCTTCTTCGTGCATCATATCGCCCGCGTAAATCTGACGGAATTTGTGTCTGTAAAAAGCGAGAGCTGGAAGGCTCGGGAGGTCGTATTCCTTCTCGATACCCTCGTCGGATATCTTGACAAAGTCGATATCCTTCTCCTCACACTCGTCGTCGATGTTCTCCAGCTCCTGAAGAATCTTCTGACTCTTCTTGTCGCCTTCTCTGTCTGCGGTTACAAATACGAATCATGAAACAATGCCTGGAAACAACAGGAGACCAAACTACTCACAGAAGAAGATGACGACGTGATCGTTTTCGTCGAGAATGTTCTCGAGCATCTTGGAATTGACCTCTTCAATTTTTCCAGGTATCTGAAGAGTATTTTCGTCGGTTACCCATGACAGTACTTCGTCCTCGTCCTCTATGTCTCCGGTGTAGATGAGAGGGTCTTTGTTCCTGAAGAATGCCAATGTGGGGAAGTTCTTGATTCCATGTTTCTTGGCGAGGCCAGTATCTTCGGTTGTCACGAAGATGATTCCAGTCTCGTCCAATTCATCGTCGATGTTCTCCAGCTCCAGAAGAATGTTGTCGCACTCTTCTCCCTCCTCGCAGTTACCACCTGGAAAAAAAGAAACGAATGATGATCTTCAGAGCAGAAACTAGAAGAATTTATAATATCAGTGGTGATCTATGACTTACTGAAGTAAACAACGACGTATTCGTGCTCGTCGATCAAATCGAGCAGAATTTCATCAGTGACTTCTTCAATGGTTGCTGTGTTCTTCTGTTCAATCAGCCACTTGAGGACCTCGTCTTCGTTAAGAAGATCTCCTTCGTAAATAGCAGGTATTTTTTCCTCGAAGTAAACCAGCGTTGGCAGATGATCAATTCCGTACTCTTTGGCTTCAGCATCGTTGTCCATTCGGACTATGACGATACCCTCCTTTTCTAGGTCGTCATCGATGTTCTCCAACTCGTTTAAGATGCGCATATCTTGCTTGTCGTCTTTATCATCTGAACAAACGAAAGCACAAGTTAGATTTTCTGTCGGCTCCACCAAAGGCGAGGTCATTACAATCTCAAAATTTCTTACAAAAGAGAACAGCAAGGAACGGTGTGGTCTCGATCAGCTTCTCCATCATCTCGTCCGTGACCTCGGGAATTTCGCTGTGTCGTTTTTGGTGCAGAAGCCATCCCAGCAGCTGGTCTTCGTTCATGAGGTCACCTGTGGAGTCCAGAACAAATGTTGAAGTTATGGAGATAATTAAAACTGACCTCTACCAACCGTCGTAGATGTGAGGAATCTGTCGTTCGAAGAGCACCAGGGTAGGGAGAGTGTCGATACCGTACTCCTTCGCTTCTTCATCGTCGTCAATTTTGACAAAGGCTATATTATTCTGGTCGCACTCGTCGTCGATGTTCTCCAACTCGGCAAGTATTTTCTGACTCTTCTTCTGATCTTTGTCGTCTGTGGAAACGAAGCAAAGCCAAAGTAAGTCCAATTTCTATGTAATTGAATAAAAGTATAGCTTGTTGAACTTACAGAAGAGTACCGCAACGTATGGCATCTTTACGATAACCAAGTCCAGCATTTCGTCGGTGACATCTTCGATCTCATCGCTCTTCTTCTGATGATCTAACCACTTGAGAACCTTTTCTTCCTCCTCTAGATTTCCCGGGTAGAGTGTAGGTATTCCCTTCTCGAAGTAAAGGAGACTGGGAATCTTTTCGATTCCGTACTCTTTGGCCTCTTCGACGTTGTCAATTTTGACAAAAACTACTCCAAGAGCGTCACACTCGTCGTCGATGTTTTCCAATTCGTTAAGCACACGTTGAGACTTTCGGTCATTGTTGTCGTCTGAAATTACAATTGATCAACTCATTTTTAATTCTGAGCGATCATTTGATTCTCGAACGTGAAACTGAACATTGTGTAAACGTACAGAAAAGTACTGCCAAAGTTTTCCCCTCCTTGACCAAACGGTCCAGCATCTCGTCAGTGACGTCTTCAATCTCGTCCTTCTCAAGCTGCGCCAAAAGCCACTCCAAAATTTCATCCTCGTTCTCAAGATCACCTGGAATAATTGGGATGGACGTTAAGTTGGGAGCTCTTGATCACGTTATTTCGTGAGAATCTAAAAAAACTGACCATCGTATACATTGGGGAGTTCCTTTTCGAAATAGACGATAGCCGGCACGGAATCGATTCCGAATTCCTTTGCAGCCTTCTCATCATCGATTTTGACAAATTGTATACCATGCTTGTCACAGTCGTCATCGATTTTTTCCAACTCGGTAAGAACCTGCATCGAATCCTCATCTCCGTGATCGTCTGTGATGAATAAGACAAATTCCAGTACCAAGGGACAAGACAAATGTCTACGAATAATGAGATCGAAATACTAACAGAAGAGAACGACCAGGTTGTCGATGTTCCCGATCAGGGTGTTCAAAGTCTTTGCGGTAACGTCTTCGATCACATCTTCCTCGTCGCCGGTGCTCTTGTTAGCCACGAGCCACTCCAAAACGTCTTCCTCTTTGCTCAATTCGTCTGTAAGAATTTCGTTGCCGGTGTAAAATTATCACGAATACATCATCGAGTGGAATTCCATTGAGTGATTCTCCTTACGCTCGTATATGATTGGGATTTGGTGCCTGTAGTATACGAGAGCTGGGAGTGGTCCCAGGTTGTATTCTTCGGCAAGATCCTCGTCGGCAATTTTAACAAAACCAATTCCCAATTGATCAGCTTCATCGTCGATATTTTCCAGTTCTTGAAGAGCCTTGGCGCATTTTTTGCAGTCCGGTTTGTCTGTCCCATTTTAAATGAAAACTACGTTACTGTATTTGTTGATGATCAGAGTGTTGATTTTGACGCTACGAAAAATCGTCAAGGGGCAAAAAAGGGATCGTGGTACTACCTAATTTCAACTGAAGAAAAAAAATATGAGTACGGGTAAAAGGATCAAAAGAAATCTAGACAAATGAAAACAAACATTTTCTCATGATTCGTAATCATTAAAATCTAGCATTCAGCCCGATGCCAGATGACCGAACGGACGGCAATTATGTAAAGTCTTGAACACTGGCAAGCATCCAGTGAATACCTGACGTAATATTGGCATCTCTTCTTCGGATGCTGCAACCGTGCAAGGTAGTGCGTACAATGTATATCAGCTGCAAAACGTGGGTGTCTATATCCTACATACGTAGAAGAGTTTTGAATACCAGAGTATCGGATTGAAAAAAAAAAAAAACTCGTTCAATCATCGATAATTTCCAGCTTTCAAATAAGTCGTACTAGCACAAAAACGTGGGACTTGAGGTTTCGATGACGTTCACTGTGACGTCATACCAGTAATGACTCGACGTACACGACAAGCAGATACACACATGCATACGATCTTCTATTTTTGAACCTGTTGACACGTGGTTATAACATACGTAGAACATGGAAGAAAATATAGTGAAACATTTGATATTGAAGCCACGTATTTCAAAATGGCTATACTTTCGACGTTAGGAACAAACTGGCTATATTAAATCTACTACGGGGTGCTCTCATTCACTAATCTATGTGTCTATAAACTACGGCTAATACTGTGCCAGAAACGGATAAACAAATGTATAACTAATTACGGATAACACTTAGCGTGCAGATCGTGTCAGACCACGGCACTGAATTAGGATTCTATTCATTATGACTAATATCGGTTGATGCATGTACCGTATAAGGTGTTCATATAGTGATCAGGACAAGTGGCTGAATATGAAGTATTAAAAGAGTGCTGTGGTCTGAGAGCACAGAAGGAACGTACGATAAAGAGGAAAACAAGTCAAGGTAACCGAGTAGGTAGGTAGATGAGATAAAACTCGATCGGAAATAGAACAACTTCAAGAATGTTGCGGTATTTGCGGTCAATATTGCCAAGAGAAATAATTTAAAAAAAAATCATTATTCTTCTCGATTACATGGTGTCACGTTTCGCTGTGAGAAAATATCATTAAAATTCACTTCTGAAGAAGAATTTGTTCTTTTCAAAATCGTTGAGTTCCTTTTTTTTGGCAAAGGGCGTAAATCTGTTAATAAAGCCTTGCATAGTGTCGCCAGGTGTGCGTGGAGGTATTTTTTTTTGTGTGTACAACATTCAATGACTCTTTTGACGTCGTGTAAAAGTGTACTTACTAGAGCTGACACCCGAGCACCTCTTCGTGTCAGGACCTATCCACACCAACACACACAAAATGTTGACATATATGTTTTTATTTACAAGAAGTATACCTAAACTGTGACGTAGAAATTTCTATGGCATTTTGGTGTCATCGTGTGGTATCATGTCTGTTTCTCTCTCTTTCTCATCATATGAGCTTTTCTCCAGTTTCGTTTATATGCGAAGGTGTGTGTGTGTGAGTGTGCGCATGTGCGATAATAATGTACATACATTTTCAATAAGATTAGTTTAGCGTTAAGCAGTTGCCTTAGAAATTTCAGTATACACGTGGCCAGCATTGTGGTTCATAAAGTAACTTTGAACCTCATTCATATGTGTATAGATTAATATGTGTAGTTCATAAATAATCAATACGTGACAAATTTGGTAGCAATCATTTGAACAAATTTCGACATAAGACAGAACCCAAATTCAATTATTATTAGTTTTTTTTTTTATAGAATCACTGATCGGTATCAATTGAGAAGTTTCCTTCGTTTCTAATAATGGACGGACAATATATATACATATATTATTTTCTTAAATTATGAACTGCGGTAAGAAATATATCACAGCAGGGAAAGAAGTACTCACAGAAAAGAACAGCGACGAATTCAGTTTCCTCGACAATTTTTTCAAGTATTTTAGCATTGACTTCCTCAATTCTGTCCGGTAGGTCCATGGCTTCCAAACTCGTCAAAAAATCCAACACATTTTCTTCGTCCATCAAGTCACCTGAATATCAAATTAACAGTGAATGATATCTATGAAGTTTTTGGCACGCAAATTTTCCGCCAATTAAATTCACAACATTTTCGAGGAAATCATCTCTTCTCGCTCACCACGAGTGATCTATGCAAGTTCAAATGCGGATAATTGTCAACTTTTTACCCCACTTTTTTTCAACTCTCGTTTCTGTGCGTGCAGAATATATGAACAAATTGGCATTCTGCCAGAATAACGTGAAACGCCAAATTTACTACGGTAAACGTTTACACCGTCGTTTTTTTTTTCAGTCTCATTTATTGTTTTGTAATAGCCTTAAGTTTACCAAATAGGAATAACGAGTGTTTCATACATAAATAAAGCTCAGCCCTGCGTCCATTTAATTTTAACTATACAAGTTAGACTAATAAATAAAAAAAGTGGGAAAACTCTATTTGCGGAAATAAATTTGATCAATCTCACCTTCGTAGATGATGGGCACCTTCTCCCTGAAGTAGGTGAGGGCTGGGAAGGTTTTGATGCCATATTGTTTGGCTAGTCGTTTGTCGTTGATCTTGACAAAATCAACCCCAAACGTATCCGTGTCGTCGTCAATTTTTTCCAATTCCGCAAGCACTTTATCGCACGTTAAACAACTTCTCGCATCTGTAACACAGAGAACGACAATATTTGTACCATCAGACAATGTGAGAAGATATTTCAAAGAAACACAACAACTCATCAACTTAATCGTGGATGATTATTATTTCGTCGATCCAGAACGGCGTAGCTTCGACTCAATAAAACCCCCACGTGCCCACGTGGGTGCAATGAGAAATTGAAGCGATCACCACTCCACGACTATACATCTGTCGGGCGCAAAACGATCGACTAATTATAGAATTATACCCACGAAGTTCTGCTTTTATGCGATTAATCTCCCATGTAACCGAAACTCGATCAATAAACCGAATCTATCCATCATCTATCAGGGTCTAAAAATCCCATAGAATTTACAGTACAGTCCCAACCACGTTGACCTTCGTCGACAATTATTGCATACTTCGAGATGAGACGAAAATCTGAAAAAAATCAACCACAATCAAGACGATAATGATATTCATTTCGAATAATAATAATTTCCAAAAGTTATCAACAAATTGTTTAAACAAAACATTTTTTAACAAATTTGTCGGTGACGTCATTTTTTTCATGTCAAACAAATTCGTTGATCTTTTTGAATACACATGAATTTTTAAAGAATTTTCTAATATTTTTTAAATTCTCATTTTCGAACATTTTTACCGTTTTGTGAAGGCTGTAACTACGGAACTATTCGTTACATGCTCCGCAAACTTCGGAATTGTAATCTACATCGTTTTCATGAAAAAATATCCAAAATTCAACATTTTTCCTCCATTTTTGAAAATTTGAAATTTTCGAAAACGAGAATTTAAAAAATATGAGAGAATTCTTAAAAAATTCACGTGTATTCAGAAAGATCAACGAATTTGTGAAAAAAAATTACGTCACCGTCAAATTTGTCGAACAATGTTTTGTTTAAACAATTTGTTGATAACTTTAGGGAATTGTGGTTGATTTTTTTCAGATTTTTATCTTATCTCGAAGTATGCAATAATTGTCGACGAAGGTCAACGTGGTTGGGACTGTACAGCCCATACATCCTTAAATCCGAATTGAGTCAAAATTTGGGTCAGCTATTTCGAAATAGTGACAAAACTCGATACTCTTATTTACGACATCGACGATCGATCGTGATCAGCATTTTTTTCATCCCATGTCGAAAAGACGATCTTAGATTTATAGATTCTATCGGATCTAAAAAGAGGGGTCCAAAAAATATCGTGAATTCAATGATTCTCTTGTTTCGTCAAAAGCTTTCGAGAACCGAGCCAATATCTGGTGGAATAAATCCTCTCGTTCACCAAAAAGTCTCTCCCATTGGCTATAATTTTCTCATAAATTAGTCGATTTTGAAATAAGTGTATTTCGGTATTTCGGTGGTTCGTTCAGGTGTTGGGTTACGAAAATCCGTTGATCCGGCGTGGTCCCTTCCCCGGCAGATCGATAGACAAGAAAAAAAAATGTTTGAAAGGCGAGGTGACCTCTGATCAAAACAAAAAAAATTGTCCAAAATAAAAAAAAAAATCTTTTTTCCTCTCTCTCTCTCTCTCTCTCTCTCTCTTGGGCGTCGAGACAACATCATTCGCTATATTACGACTCACTCTACTCGGAGCGATGTCGCCCACCATTTTAGGAGATGGCACCCTGAGAATAGAGCCGGGTGAGACGCCGATGTAAACCTGGCTGTCTCTTTCTCGCTCGCTCGCACCAGCCACGATCTGGACCAGTTGACGTTGTCTCGTTTCACAGAGGCAAACCGACCCAATAACATTCGGCATACTCCCCCGCAAAATTCTCGTTTTTAGTGACCAGAGTTTATACGCGGGTTGCGGCAACCTCCCAAAGACGTTAAGCCTTTCGAAACGAGTCAATATATAGTTCAATGATGTGTGGTTTGACAGGAAAAGCTTCACTCTCGTAAATATTGTTCAACTGTTCTTTTATTTTCCGTCTCAGACGGCAAAGCCTCTTTCTTGCGAATGTTTGGAGTCATTTCATGATGACACTCCGTCTAAATGGAGGTGCCAATCATTTTTGATAGGAGACTATAACGCGGCAATTAAGAGAGACGATTAAAACTGAGAGCTTTTTTCACGAAATGTGTCTATGAAAGGATAAATGACTTTTAGAGAGAAAAATATTTCATTTTTCTTATGACTTTCTTTGGATTTAGGAGAAAACTTGAACCTATGCTTCTACCAAATTGCGTGCTTTGATGAATTACGACTTCACGGACTTGGATGGATGATGTATTTACAGGAGGATCTCACAGGCTTCTAAAGTTTATTTTAACAAGCATGAGATTTCTCTGGCAATAGTTAATTATCTCAACATCAAACAGTTATACTGTTACTCGAGCGGGCAGACTGCGAGGGTTGTTTTTTAAATGAGCTAAGGATAAAAAATATTGCGGAAAATAATAAGCCTACTTTGACCTCAATTATAACGGGAGTTTTCCTAATTGGCTATTATCGGAAAGCAATGTTAAGTTCGTCAAGGTTTAGTCCGGAGGACGTGTTTCGCACAGTGCAATCTGCAGGCTGCAAGCGGCAGGGTGAAAATTTATTGGGTGCGAAAGAATGGACTACGACAAATAGAATCCTCCTCGACGTTCACGCAACGCGTATTTTTAAATCGGTTAAATACACTAAGCCCCAGACGTATACGCACGGTTTGACTCAACGGGGAAATTACAGACGTCTATTTTCAGAATATTATCAGCGCCTGCTATCGTCTTTTGGAAAACGATTATTTTCAACCACGAATTAAATATACCACAGAAAAGTGGACAAACTATTTCCTCACGAACAGCAAAAAGAATCTTGATTCTTTCGATGGACGTTCAATCAATGAACAATTAATCATCGATCATTCTTTTCGATTGCCGAAGAGAAAAAATTACTCTCGGAGTGACGCAACGTGTTTTTCAAAACTGAAAATCTGGTGTCTCACGTTTCACCCGTGGTCTGATCCAGACCTATTCTCGTGGATATAAAAGAAAAAGTATAATTGGCTCTTTCAAGTTTAATCCTTCCTCCCCGAGGCAACGACGATCAGTTGGAGCGAATGTAGGACAGACTCTGAATTTTTGTCGTCGATTTTTTTCATTATTTTTTTTTTTTTTTTTTTTAAATTACAAAAAAAATGGTAACCAGCTGTGTACCGACAATGTTTTCCTTTTAT
>JAFFZH010009902.1:17825-40602 GCA_018420115.1 Euura saliciscinereae | reverse complement strand
AAAAAAAAAAAAAAAAAGTCGCGGCGTGTCGACCGAATGACTGGGCCAGTCGGTCGGTAAACCCGGGTAGGGACTGAGTGTGTATGTCTGTGCATAGATGTCCCCACCGGGCTTCCGTACGTTCCACTTCCAGTACAGTCCGTGGTACAGTCTACAGTGTGCTGTTATCGCAGGGAAATGTGAATGTCAGCGAGGTTAGATTGACATTCTACATAATTGCATAATACCGATACTGAAGAAATATATTGAATAAATTCAACCAGATATCATAATTATGCGTATGAACCACTTAGCACCGCACAACGCTGCGTGTAATGATTTATTTGAAAAATTTCAAGAATGTGAACTCGAGGTATTAAATTACTCGGAAAAATAATCGACGGAGACATAACCTATTATTCATTCACTCATTGCAGCATCCCGTCGGCCGGTTTGTCGGCTATTGCACTTCCGTTCATACGCAATTACGAAAGTGTCTGCAGGTTCAGGTAAGGATATAGAGAATCACAAAAAAAAAGAAATCCCATGCGTGATAACGCGGCTATTTTTGATTCGCAGAGAAAAATAAAGCAGGCTGAGAACTTCGCCGCTTCTATAGAACGGCACAAAAAAATTCAGGAAAAAATTAGAAATTTTGAAGGCGAGATATGATGGCCGATCCGGACGACAATTTCTCCGAGCCCATAATCAAGAAGCGCAAGTTCTCCGATATCGAAGAATTTCAAGTCCCCGGAGGCGATGGAGTCAGCATTGAAACCATAGAAATTACAGAAGACACAAAAGCGCCGCACATTTTGGATAGTTTTGATTCCACGTCTCATTTCCCTACCGTAACGGAGCGATACTTGACTCCGTATTATTTTATAGCCGAGGACTCCCCAGGCGAGGATACTTGTATCTGGGTCCACAGTAATCGTATTTGTTTGATAAGCCTGGCCCCGAGTCACAAGGTCATCAAAGAAAGGAAAAGGATAAAGTCTATAAATTTCAAAGTCAGCGAGAAGCTTGACAGAGCCTCGAATAAAGTTTCCGGTAAAAGTAAGCACGGGGCTCAACCTCTGCAACCTTCCTCGACCATTTGTAGTATAGAATGCGAGGACGGCGAAGAGGTTTACTCGGTCAAGTGCAACATGACTGGGAAATTAATGGAGGTCAATCACACCCTGGTCAAAAACCCAGAGCTTTTGTTCCAGCCTCCCCACACGGGGGGATACTTGGCTATCGCGTTACCTAATATCGCCAAATTTGAAACATTGACCACCGAGCTGCTTAACCAGGAACTTTACGACGCTAAGATTGCCGAAATAGAATCTAATAGGTGATCGGATCAATTTGTATACTCTTACATGGCGGTACTAACGACAATTTCGAAGCTTGATCCTAAGAAGCAGGATTCTTGTTGCTGTTGAACAATGGGCTCGTTCATAGTTCATGTTTCGTTGTTTTACTCTGTTCAATTTAATTATAGGCACAAATTTAGTCGACTATGTTGTTCTAATATTGTTATGACGAAAGAAGAATACTATTTGACTATCGTGTAATAAATAGATTGAAATATTTCTATAACTTATTGTTTTTTTTATTTTACACAAAATATAACACGATTATTATCTAATATTTACCCTTAGTTTTCATTATCTTTGGATTCAACAATATTCATTCACACTCGTAACACAATCACGGATCGTGTTACCTAGAAAATATTTGATATAAGATAATAAATTTGTTTCCTTTAGTTTTTCTCTTAATTAAATAATACGGTGTATGCAATTTCGAAATACATCTACCAGGATGAAATTCAACTAAATATCACTGTAATTATGTACATACGCATACATCGAATATCACACAACTACAATGGCACAGGCTACCTAGTTATCATCTATTAGAGGCTTAGACTTAAAATACTAGGCTTATATCATATTTTATGTACTCTCTATCGCGAGTTCGCTGTTCTCTGATTTCTCCTTTTTATCCTTTAATAAATTACCAAAAATTATACCAGCAAATAGCAGTACTCCCACTCTGTGATTGGACACAAACTTCTTAGCACAGTCTGCAGGATTGTCAATGTTCAATGTATAAATCTGAAAGTGAATAAAAAGTCAATACTCCGATGAGATTCTTTCGTTTTACGTCCAGTTTTATCTACCTGATTGGCAAGATGGCTCCCAATGAGTCCAACGGTAACGTAATACGGCCACGTTTGATCGACCATCATACCAGACGCGATTAGACCGGCGGTCATAGTTGTTCCGAAACAAGATAGCCAAAGTTTAGTATTATCCCCAAACTTTAATGCCGTTGATTTTATTCCCAGCAAAATATCGTCAACTTTGTCCTGAAAGAATATTAAAGTATAGTAGACGCAGCATCGATTGCTAAAGAATTCAGAATCAATCCTCGCTTCAAGGTCTCATACCTGATGAGCGTAGATTGTGTCGTATAAAATCGTCCAACATACACCGGCTGCGTAAAGAGGCAGACAAACTGACCAATCGCAGCTGCCCTGTACAGCGGACCACCCTAGTAACGCTCCCCAGTTGAAGGTCATGCCGAGAATTAGCTGAGGCCAGTAAGTCACCCTTTTCATGAGTGGATAAATAACTACGAGACCTGAAATGAAATTTTGAATAGACGAAAATTGTGAGACAAAGTTATAGAATGAATGTTTTGGAAAAACGTTACTCGACAACGTACCCAAAGAACTAGCGCCGAGGAGAATACTGTACCAATTCAATTGCAAGAGTATCGAGAGACCTACACCCAATTGACCACTGAGAAAGACCCACGACTCCAACTGAGTCACTTGACCACTGACCAAAGGCCTGTCTCTCGTTCTCTGTACCTGAAAGTAAACTCAACGAGTCAGTGTATTGGCTAAAACATCCTGGATCCTGAATTTCCTAACAATTCCAGGATTTCAAGGAGATGGTTTAAAAATTCCGAACTACTATGTGACGAAAGATGAAGCGGAAGCTAGCAGTCATAATTAGCAGCCAAAAGTGCTGAATTTAATTGAAATGGAAAAATGAGTTCGAAGTATGAAAACTGTTTGTGAAATATTGTGAAAAATGAATGCTTTTCCAAGCTTTTTATAAAAATTATAGACTGAAATCTGTTATTTTTAATCATATTCAGGAGAAGCTTGAAATGTTTGGCTGATAATTATGGCTGCTAGCTTTAGCCTCGTCGCTGAAAGGAATAATTCCGAATTGCTCTGATGTTTTGCATGGTTTTGCAGCAATCATTACGTAAGAATTACGCCTTTCGCTTGCTTTAACTTCAAAATTATGGTCTTTCGGCGCATGGTAGTTCGGAATTTCGAGCCCGTCCTGGATAATCCTGTTATACCTTTCCGTCAATGTCCTTATCCCACATATCGTTTATCGTACATCCTGCGCCTCTCATTATGAACGCCCCCAAACCGAACAGAGCCAGCATTTGTAAGTCCGGTATCGAACCGGCCGGCGCAGCCATTGCTATGCTCCATCCGCAAGGCCAGTAGAGTAGCCAGGACCCTGTTGAGACAACGAATAATCAATAAACGTGAATCGGAGAATAAATTGAGCGATCCAATTACCTATTGGCTTGTCTATCCTCATAAGCTTCATGTAGGGTTGTATGGAAAGGGAGGATCCATTGACGATGGTAGCGGCAAGACTGACGTGTCTTCTCGGAGGTAATATTTCATCGTTATCGTAACTAGGAATCAAGCGATCTAGGGGTTTGTGAAATTTTTTGTACTCTCTGTTGTGGACGCGGAAACAGGGACAGTGACTAACGGGATAAAATAATTTGTATAGATTATTTTGACTAGAGGTAATCACGGGGTATTTAAACAGTCGCCTCGCGACCCCCGGGAGCGACTGACATCTAACTGACGCCAGCATACCGATTATTGTCATCTGCAACGTGAATGAGATACGAGATTTGAATATTCTGACATGTGACTCGACATAACCTCGTTATGAGGATATCGTGACGCTGATTGAATCACGTCGTCCGTGATCTAAACTCACCTAATATACAACCGACATTCTATCACGACGAAAGAACCACACAATTGTTCACTTACATAATTGAGTTGTTGTTGTTTAATTTCAAGGTTAGGTGAGACATTTTTGTTAATGTTTAATCTTCCGTCTGTCGCCGCAGTTTACCGCGAGATGTCGCATTGCGGTGTTTCGATAATCGATTAGTCCGGAAATTGAAAATTGTTACGGAGCGATTATTTTCGACGAGGCTCGCTAACGACGCTATTTTGTTTCTAATGTCGAGGGAATCTGCGAAGGATCGATGTCCAACTATGTCGGACACGTATTTTGAGTTATTAAACCCGGAAATGGGTCGAGGGGGTTCCTGCGTCGTTGTAGAATATAGAATCGCGCGGGAAAGAATAATCCCGCCAATTTTTAGAGGCTGGATGTTCGATAGACACGGATCGAGGAAGTCGGTCTCGACGGACGCAAGATTCACGAGGCACTTATAAGCTATCGCTTGTCATAATCAAATATTCCATGTATAATCGTCTAGTGAATAGTTTACGTAACGTCACGATGTCGGCGGTATCGAAACCCGAGGTTATTTTCGTCCTGGGCGGACCGGGGGCGGGAAAAGGTACCCAGTGTACGAATATAGTGAATAAATTTGGCCACGTTCACCTATCGGCCGGCGAACTTTTGAGAGAGGAGCAATTAAAGCCTGGATCAAAATACGGTGAATTGATAGAAGGTCATATGGTCAACGGGACCATCGTCCCCGTCGAGATAACATGCAATCTTCTCGCCCAGGCGATGGAAAAATCGTCAAAGAACAAATTTTTGATAGACGGTTTTCCCCGTAACGAGGACAACCTGCAGGGATGGAACAAGGTTATGTCAGAAAATGTGAATCTGAAAGGTGTACTGTTCTTCGATTGTTCGGAACACACTTGCATCGAACGTTGTTTGAGCCGTGGTGCATCGGGGAGCGGACGTAGCGACGATAACGAAGATACTTTGAAAAAACGATACAACACTTATCTGAACGCCACGTTACCGATTATCAAACACTACGAGGGACACGGATTGGTATACAAGATAGACGCTTGTCAGACTCCCGACAAAGTATTCGAACAAGTTGAAAGCGTATTGAAAAAATTGTAGAATAATTAATTAATACGTATATTCAAGGGTACTTTGATGTTAACTAATTTCTAAAAAGTATATATATAAAGATTTCGTCGTCGAAGAGCTTTAAAATTAATTATTAATTATACTATATATAGATAATTACTTTCATTCTAATCAGCTGCATATATTGCCCCCCCAATGAATATGTTTAAGTCAAATTTAATCATTGTTTGATTTTTCTCTCGTTCTATTTTTATTTTTTACTCTATTCTGCTGAGCGAGTGGTGTCAGGAATCCTATTAAATGTAATTAAATTAAACCACGTGTTATGTATATATATTGTATACAAGATAATTGAAGAAAGGTAGGTAGAGGATAAAATACTTCGTTTGAAGAAATGTTTAACGCGGAATTTTATAGGTTTTATAAAGAGATTCAATAGTCTTTATAAATATACAACGAAACCACTCTGTTTTTGACTCTGCATTATACCTTAGAATATTATAGGTAGTACACTACACAATTCATGTAGACGTTATTCTATCATTGAGATTGTCGAAAAATACGTAAAATGTACGGCTGGTATTTAATCTGTAATAAAAACATTGCAATCAAAAGAATACAATGGATTATTGCTTCCCTCGTCAAGTATAAGATATTAAAAAATCGCTACTCGTCTTACAGCGTGGCGCCAAATTCAAAATTTTCAATTACGAAAGAAAAGCCTGATATTGTTGTTTTTCGCGCTACTTACTCAACAATTAACGGCCCACGCTCTTTACCTCGATCATAAATCGTGTTGCTTCGAAGTACATTGCAAAAAAGTTTTGTATACCTGCTTTGATTTGCTCCACGATATTTATTCATTGATAGACGAAAGAATTATCGCAATTGTTAAGCTCTAAAATGCTAGAGTATATTTTCTCTTTGTACACGATTGAGTTGGTATTTCTATTATTGAAAAATTGAAGAAAAAAATATTCAAACCAACATTAATTTATCCCTTTACAAATAAATATATGGAGGATTTTATTTTAATGATATTTATTCATTTTCCTCGATTTGAAGAAAATTTTAACACCTCAACGTTTTGTAATCGATAATCGCCGTACAAAATCACGCAATCATCAATCATCTTGGTAGATATATAGATTAGCTCAACCAATCAGGAACCTCGATGTCGCTGACTGGTTTTATGCCGGACTCTGTGACGCAAGAAAAGAACCAGAATTTATGCGTTCTGTCAACTCTTAAGCGTGGTGTAACCGAAAATTTTATCAGTTTACAACAATCATAATCACGAGTATGATCCCGAAAAAATGACTGTCACTCTACATCGGTTGTTCGTAATGAGCAATTTTCTCGCTCTTAGATGATTTATTAATTATGCAGACTCATATTAAGGCTGATCACTGCTGAGAAAAAAAAAATGATCGTATTCATGTTGAGAATTTATCCCTCGATATGTTCAATATTTTGGAAGGGCGATCAAGTCGAGTCAGAGAACGTTTGATTAATGTCCGACGTTTCGGCAACAGTTCGTTGCCTTCATCAGGAACTTTATTAGGAAGAAAAAGAATATATTACAAAAGAGTTACGTACTAATGTTTGAAGTAACTACAATTAAATAAGCGTACTAACCATAGTAATTATTGGGTCAGGAAAACATAACGACACTAAACCGAGCTGGTATCTGTTGATTCTACAACGAGGAAGAGAAGAAAACAATGAGGCAACTGTCACATTTTGAATAACACCAAACACAAGCGAAATAAGATAAGGCAAACCGTGTCAAGTTGGTCCATCAGTTGTGAATAAAAACTTCGCAGAAGAACCCACGTGTCATGATGTGAAAAACGGAACCACAAGGCGGGGTCAAAAAATTAAAATTGAAAATTGGAAATATGGGACCGTAAAAATACCGAGTTGACGTGACGCGGCATGATAGCTCCGATGTAATGTTATGAAGTCGACTGGACGTGGCTAATCATAAACACACGGAAGTCATTTATGATTAGCCACGTCCAGTCGACTTCACAACTGATGGACCAACTTGACACGGTTTGTCTTATCTTATTTCGCTTGTGTTTGGTGTTATTCAAAATGTGACAGTTGCCTCATTGTTTTCTTCTCTTCCTCGTTATAGAATCACCAGATACCAGCTCGGTTTAGTGTCGTTATGTTTTCCTGACCTAATAATTACTATGGTTAGTACGCTTATTTAATTGTAGTTACTTAAAACATTAGTACGTAACTCTTTTGTAATATATTCTTTTTTTCCTAATAAAGTTCCTGATGAAGGCAACGAACTGTTGCCGAAACGTCGGACATTAATCAAATGTTCTCTGACTCGACTTGATCGGCCTTCCAAAATAAAAATGATCGTAACCAATCACGTATTTTTGTTCTTGTTTCGATAGTTGCAAATATAATACAATTTGGACTGAGCCCCAATTGCAATATATTTTATAATCCTAGTTGAATGAGAACGATTAAAAATGAAGTGGATGACTCCCATTTTTTTTTCAATCGTAATTTCCTGATTTCATTCTGGTGAACCTCGACGAATTCTTAATATTTTTATTAATTCTGCAGCCTTCGGAATCCCCTTTGCTGTCTTGATGGGTTATAAATCTGAAACTGAACTGAGCACATTGCCGATTCAGCTATTCAGTCACTGGTGAACTCTAGAGCATCAGAATTGACTTATAAACTTGATTATGTATATCTTCTCACATAATTTGATACAGCTGAGTCAAAAAAATAATTCAAGGTATCGATTTATCGAGTGAATTGGAGATTTGCATTGATATTCGAGCGACAGTTTGAAGCCTCTTTCGAGTCAATTATGAAAAGTTCTTCGTAACTTGAATCATCATGATGATATTTTATCTGTCCTGAATGAAAATGTACAGTTCCATTGCGAAATTACCGACTTAGAAATTTCAATTGCGTGTCCCCTCAATCAGAGGAATTAATTATATTTTTCTTCCAATATCTATTCGATACAGCAACTTTTTGATAACTCCTTCTGCAGGAGGTACGTATGTATCTATATATCTTTGGAGTGAATAAATATTTTTCCAAATAGATTTCCATTGAACCACGAAAAATAAGTTGAAGCAGATTTTGAAATAATCATGAGGTACGATATATCCGCACCACAAATTGCCTCCGTGTAATGCGAGCTGCATACTGTCAGGCGCTTTCGTTGTTATTCGACAGCGCATAATCTCCTTGCAGTCGTTAATCCGCAATAATCAATTAACTTTTAACTATATTATAAGTGTAATTAACAATTATTTATAAGTGTTATTGATGTTACCGGTCACCGAACTATCAAAAGGCAATGATCCGATGTAATCACAGGTCTTTAATCCGAGATAAGCTATGGTCGTATGCTCATCAACACCCTGACAATAAGTCACAGAAATTCGCTATTAGGACGATTCCAGGATTACCGCAAATGTTTAATTAATAAGCAAAAACTCAATGCGTTTGTGGTAACAAAGTTTCTTCCGTTTCTAGTATAACGACCTGTGATAAGAGAGAGAAAAAAAACCGATAATCGATAACATTAATCTACCAAAGTGAAACAATGGAAAAGAGTTTCGTGTCAGCTTTCAGGTAATTGAAGAAAGAATCCCACGATCGAGTATTGAATTTGGATAAAATCGATCGGGGAATGTCACAAGGTCGTTTCTGAGACTTTCATCGAGTTGAAACAATGACGTGTCACATCGCAGAATCACCTCTAGAATAGAACTTCCGCTATTCTACTATATTTCGGTATTATACTATAACACATAATAGTAATCTATCATGAACGTAGTTGGGATCTTGGTTGCCGATAAGCTTAACGTTGCAGTCTGTTGATCTGACGCGTAGCCAACGATGTACGACCCCTATACGATCGCGGTCAGGCGCAATATATAAGCTGTGCCGATTGTCCAGAGTAACAGTACGTTCGGTTGCTAGTGTGCATTAATATTTGGTCAACGTGAATTTTCACTCGCCACGGTCCACGGTTCAATCATGTATCGACGGACGTTCAACGATACGACAAAATTAAAGAAATTAATTGCAATAGCCGCTTACCTTGTTTTCAATCACGTGACGGTGTCTCAGGGTTCAGGAGTCCCTCCTGAAATCACGTTGCTCGAAGTGCTGGGGCAGCCACTGGCTCCAACGGACGCTGCATCGGCCCAATGTCTTCGCGACAGTGCTCGTTACATTACTGCACTTGGAAATTACACGCCATGGGCATTGCAGAGTAAGTTCTCATTCGCAATGGTAAACAAGGATTATCGAGACTCGGGCGCGATCGTAGATTGTTTACAATAGTCCCACCGTGTTCCTCATTGTCGAGTGGAGCAGGTACAAAAATTATGTCTCAGAATATCGACAATATTGTAGAAAAATTCGATAATTCGTCATCAGGAATTAGTTGTTGGATTTTTATTTCCAAATCATTATCCGCATCGTTCCGGATAGATTTATACTCCGTTGCCTGCAAACTTTGTGCGCTGATGCGAGCGATAATCGAAGGCTGTAGAAGTCGGCCTTGGCTTATTTACACTGAGCCAAAAAAAGGGATAACTTCATTCATCGTTACACGATCCAGAATTTGAATAGGAAAATTCGTGACTGTAGTCTGACTCGCGACATTCTGCAATGCACGAAGGGTATCAGTGTTTGGGTGCTTTGAACGTATTCCGAAAATTCTAGTCTTGATTATTTGAATTCTTATCATCAAGTACACGCAGTACATAATTGCCGAGAAAAATATTGAGAGGTCAATTCAGAAATAGACGTATATAATATTTATTTATTTATAGAATGGTGCAATAAGATCGTCAAGTTGCATTTGCCCTCGCACTCGAAGAGTTTTTTTTTTTTTAGAGGGAATATCAATTTATGCGGGTTCCTCAATTTTGAAATATGATAATTTAAAAAGTCAAACGAAATTTAGACTGAAATAGCATCAGGTAGGAATAAAACGATTAGTGGGCTATCACGTCGTTATTTGAGATTGACTTAACGACGTAATCACAGATCTTGGCCTAGATTCTAAAGATTGTTTTGATTTAAATTTTTGTCTGTATAATTCATCCTCCACGCGTGACAGAAACTGACCCCGTTGAACCGGGTAAATTGCATATCTTGCGTTACTTCACTCGCGGTGATCTTCTTCAGCATCATTGCCTCTGAAAGAAATCCTCAAGTTTACATGATCTTTGAACAATCTTTGAATAGATAAACACGACCAAAGAGGGAAAACCAGTGGTCAGCAATACTGCATAGAACATATGCCTGCACTCTACGAAATTGATCAAAAGCTCGTTTTTCAGCTGACAAAAATTTATAACCAAAAATTAAACAACCAAATAAGAACCTTGATATCCTAATTTTATCCTATTTTAGTATCAGTTTTACGTTCTTTTTTTTTTATGAGACTGTATGAGAAGAGTTTCGATAAACGGAAAAAGATTTGCGAAATCTGTTGAAACGGAAATAAAACGTAAATTTCGAATTATAATCATAAGTGATGATGTTACAATCGTTAATTATTATGACCTTAACAAAGTTTCTGTTTATTATTACATAAAACTCCACTTATATGTATAATTATCACATCGTATGATAGATGCGGTAGAACGATGCATGGTATATAAATAACGGTGAAGATATCAAAGCGGTATTATCTCGCGTTGCGGAAATAAATGAAAAGAAAATCATCGACAGATTTATTACCCGGTTTTTAGTATCTTCGTATGTCGTAAGACGTCGTATATTTTTCATGAAAATCCAATTTGTCTCGAAACCATGAATTGTCACGAAATTTATTTCGGTCAGATGCTTCAACATATGGGAAGACATGTGTTCAAATAATACGCGAGACTTTCGGCTCCGATTCACCCGCAGATAAGGATGTAAAAATTTTAATTAATTCCGTAAATTCGATGACTTTATCGAGTCGGTGGTGGAAAATAAACGAACCTGGTAATTTTCTGAACGTATGAAAACTCTTGACTAAATAAACCGAGCTACTTATCATCACGGCTTATCAAATCGATGCTTTTATCATCTGATGGTGATTCTGTGTCAGGTCTAATCGCGATGGTAAATATGTATCCGGATTCATTTCTATTGAATCCCAAACGATAGAGGAGATATTCTCGTATCACTGATTACACAACTGCCAAGAATAAGCGACTGATCAACAAGTCCTTTTCCATTCGTAACAAGTTCATAAAAATACACCGCACACAACGCTCGCTCTATTAATTCAATTCATTGACATTGATTTTCCGTAAATAGAACTGATACGGTGTTGATTCACTTTTTTTCAATAATTCCAATAATAATAATAATTACTCCGCAATAAAGATAACCGTTATGGTAACTCAGCCAAGGTCCAGCTTGAAACTGCGGTTACACTCGGCTGCCACGCAACGTCCTTCGGATCGCCTGAAACGATCTTTTTACCGATTTAGGTATACAAATTGTATATCATGTGCGGTTTGATTGTAAATTTGTGAAAAGCGACTAGACCAGTAAAATGTCAGCATGATTCGAAGGTTGTTGAGCCTTGTCGCAGCTGAGATTAAACGAAGCATTTGCGATTGGTAAACAGGATAATAATTCACAGCATATTTAATAACGGATTGACCCCTGTGACGCGATGATGTTGAATAACGGGATGAAGAATGAATCTCGCGGTTGAGCTCGTCAGAATTGACAGTGCCTCAAAGGTCGAAGCATACACAGCAAATGTGTGTTACTCTAATATCACTGCAATCCGGCTAAATATGTACACGCGATTGTAAATACGTAACGCAATGATCAAACATAAAATGCGAGTCTTATCGGTCAATGCACTCGCTCGTGGTTATAATGGCTCAAAAATACGTTTGACGTAGATCGTAACAGGATGCAATTTATGTACTTCGTTTTTTCCAATTGCCAAGAAACTGTAGCGATGTCGTAAATCAGTTCGTGGCTGTTGAACATCGCAGAAGCTCGAGAAACACGTGGGAAATGGAATTTTTTTTTACGATACATACTCAAATCGAAAACATATTTTCTCACACCCAAACTATTGACACGTATTCAACACACGTTTACACATTTTTCAAATATTTATGCTCGACGATACCCTGATGCACTATATCTTATTGATACACTCGGATTTCCCCAAAGTGTATGATTCATCGGCGAAAATACCGTCAGGACTGATTACCGGAAATATAAAGCAATTGGGAAACTACGACGAGTGTCTCAGGGTGAAAAGTTCCGCCGGATTTATCGGACAGGCTTGTACAGCCTCGGTCACTTTCGACGTACACGATGACGGTGTTGGGGCGAACGAAACCGACATGAAGGACCTGATCTTGAACATCGCTTTGGCATCGGTAGGTGGACGCGATCTGTATACATCAACCAGGAACGATTATTGTGTCCAAGTATGTACGAAGAGTTTCTTATAGATTTGCCGGTTGATTTTCAATTAGGGGATCAAAAATTGGACCCACGGTACGACCGCAGCCTACGAATGGACCTGGTGCGTGCCCTCGACCTGCACGCACGCCGAGGTCCTGGAGAAGATCGACGTTTCTCTAGACGCCCTACGCGTCGAGGGTAGAGTCGACATGGACGTCGTCATGACATCGAATTCTTGTCACACGGCGAAAACCGACCTCAGAAAATTGGACACAGCGGATTGGCTCTACATGTAAGCGTCTGTTGTATAGAATTTTGGTAGAACCGCGCTTTCGATTTTTGCTATAAATGTTACACATGATTTTTCCCTTGTATTCAACTCGATCGAAGACGAATTCAATGTCAAATTTTCCCCTGATAAATTCTAACGTTTTTTTTTTTCTAAATTCGTACTGTAGAAAAAAAACGCGAGTGTACCGCTAATGAAGACTTCCGGTTCGCAGTACGCTCCTGATCGTTTTTTTGCTCATCACCATCGCCAGCACGACTATTGACCTGATGATGCTGAAGAATTGTCAAGAGAAACGAAAAGGTGAGCAAAAATCGTGTGAACTCTTCTCGATTTTTGAGCGATTTTCAAATTTTTTCAATCTCTAAAATCAGACACGAAGCAGATTGTTCTCACTTCCTTTTCACTCTACTCGAATGGCAAGGCATTGCTGAATACAAACCGACGCGGAGATTCGATCGGATGCTTGGACGGATTGAGATACATAAGTATTTGCTGGATCATTTACGGACATGGGCATTACCAGCAGATCGTAGGGGTTCAATTGGACCTGAGTCACGTCACCGATGTGAGTCTATTGATTGACCATCGCTTGATTTTTATCATCTTCTGTACCGGAAGTAATGTGACTCGAACCCTTTGCTTCAGATGCACAAAGATTGGAGTACCTTCTTGGTCCTGAACGGTAACATCGTTACAGACACATTTTTTCTGCTGAGCGGTCTTCTTCTTGCCTATACAAAATATTCCCAGATGCAAAGAAGCCCCGGTAAAAATCTGAACCTCTTCGAACTCTATGCTCGCCGTTATTTCAGGTAGCCGATGAACCTGATCCTGAGACAAGAACGATAATTCGTTAAACAAAAAGACATCGAACGATAAATCGATAAGTTTTCCACAGATTGACTCCGGCCTATGCAATGGTAATCGGATTCTACGCCACGGTTTATTACAAGCTCGGTACTGGCCCCGAATGGGACTCCTGGGTTGGCTCGAACAGAGATTACTGCCGTGAAAATTGGTGGACTAATTTGCTCTACGTGAACAACATGGTGAACGTCGGAAGTATGGTTAGTGCAGTCGAACTGTTAATATGATATAATCCCTGGGTGAAAATACTGACGTATCTTCCATTAAATTTCAGTGCATGTCTCAGACCTGGTACCTCGCAGTGGACATGCAGTTGGTATGGATATCTCCGATATTTTTATACCCAATGTTGAAGTTTACTCGAGCGATGATCTTCTGGGTGATACTTGGAATCGGTTTGGGAATATCTGTGGCGATACCCTTCACCATCTCTTACATAATGGGACTTACCGGGACGATGATATACTACAGAGAGTGAGTAAAAAAAATTATGTATACCTAGATCTGAGACATGTGTAATGAAAATGCGTTCACCAAGTGAATGGACAATGAAAAATAAAGAAAGTACTTGATTTGATAAAGTTTTATCGGAATATTTCGTCTTCTTGATTTATCATCAGCCCAACTGCAGTAGCGCAAGTGTTTTTAGAAATCTATACGAAATCTTACGCGAGGGCTGGACCCTACATGATTGGACTAGGCATGGGATACATGCTGTGCAAAACCAGATCTACGTCCATAAAAATACCAAAGGTAAATTGACGATTAATTGTAAAACAATTTCCCCAATCATCACAAGTCGATTTTCTTGTTCCTACAGATTTATGCAATTTCCGGATGGATCGTAGCCACGATATTCTTCGGCACTTCAATTTTCGGACTCAGATCGATGTACTTTGATGATTACGTCTACGACAGACTCGAGGCCAGTTTTTATGCCGGTCTTCACAGAACCGTTTTCGCTCTCGGAGTCTCCTGGATAATATTCGCGTGTGTTCACGGAATAGCAGGTATCCAGAATTCGAGTTACTCACGTCATGCGCGTCAGATGAAAACGGAGTATTCACATTCCCTTCGAAATTCCAGGTCCCATAAATGGACTCCTAACTTGGACCTTCTGGATACCGTTGAGCAAATTGTCTTACAGCGCTTATCTGTGTCATTACATAGTGTTAAACTATAACAGCGGAATCGTCCGAACCCCTGGTAACATGACGCCTTACACATTGGTGAGTTGAAAGTGTTCGAAAAAATACGATATTCTACTAAAAAAATTCACAAATCTTTCAATTTTCAACATTTTTTCACAAAAATTTAGAACGATACTCTCAAGTTATGGTAGTTTCATAAAAAAAATTGTTTGGTACCGTGTCTTTCGAAAAGTATATTTAAATGCGGGTCAAATTATCTAATCTAATAAACCCGGGGTGATTATTACGGATTGAGTCTCTGGGAGCTTGTGGTGAACAACGATTAGAGAAGATCGAAGTACTTTATTTCCAGGTCCACACGTTCCTCGGTAACCTTGTGCTCGTGATGTGCATCTCCCTGCTCGTAGCTCTGATGTTCGAGATGCCTTTCATGGTGTTGGACAACGCCCTGCGACGTAACAGGACTCGTCAATCCGATTCGAAGGCTAATTTGCCGCCGTTGAACCAGCTCGACAACGAAAACGAAACGTACAAGACGATCGACGACTCGGTTTCGACGGTTTCACAGATCTACACGGACATAATAGACATCGGTAAGCCAGATTACGGAGGCCCTTCGAGCAGCGGTTACTACATCGACCAGGTCGATAGATCGGTTAAAAATGAAAACATCTACACCTACATAATCGGGTCTAGGATCGGTACTCCGCAATCCGAGAGAAGATACGACGTACCGACAAACCGCAGGGTGAACGATGCCTGCAAAGACGCTTTTTCGTCCTCGGAGGAAATCCTCGGCTCCATGCAGAGCAATCGGAGTGATCAATCCGCGGGACACGATAACAGAGTTTATCAGGTCTAGATCGCTGAAATATTGTTGAGTAGTGTATAATTTTGTAAATACGTCCACTTCGTAGGTTCGAGTCTAATTATAAGCCCGAGATTTATTATTTATGTAACTATTGTACAATAAAAATCAGACCCTGACGAGTCCTTGGATTCCTTAAAGAGTGAGAATAGCGTGAAAGAGAAATAGAAGTATTACGTAGATTTAGGTAGATGTCATTTTTTTAATATACTAATATTCTGTTGATGTGTAAAATAGACGTTGAACGTTTCTTTTTTTCAATAAAATTATTCTCTTCCGAATAACCTTGTGCTGACTTGACCCTTTTAGTTTCAAAAGACTTCTTCGAATGTCGAGAGGCTCGGTCAAAGAACTGTCAAACCTTTTCGTCCTTTCCAATCATATCCTACTACAAACTCTCTCACGTATTCGAAAAGTATTCAGTGGTAGTATCGGTTACTTCCACGTATAGGACAAAGTCAGCTTTGTTACCGGATAGTTTCTTAGCTTCTGAACTATAAGCTCCTACTGATACACCGAAGTGAGCTACCGTGAAACGATATCGCCCTGACACGTCAAATCCACTAAAAGTGACAAAGAGGTGTTAGGAAAGTCCCTCGGTAACCGAAGCCTACGTAAACAGATGGACGAGTTTGAATATGCAATATCGCCACAAAATTCACTGGCAAGGAGTAAAGAGAGAGAAAAACGAATCAATTTTCGACGGGTGGAAGGTTACCAGCTAATGGAGCCGTTTAGGTTCGGTTAGGTATCTCTAGGGCCGTCCTGAGTAGGCCGCGTGCTTACGACTCCTGTGGGAGTTCCGTACCGCAATTGTAACCAGCGACGAATAACTGCGTGGGAATTGGCGAGGTTGGCTGGTTTCGCACCCTGGGTTCTGTCGCACCTTGCGAGGCGTGACGTTTCGTAGGGGTAGTTACGCACAAGTGTATTGCACTGCCTCGTGAATCAAGACTTGATCAGAAGCTCCTATTTGGTTGAAAGTCTTTCATTCTTGGAAAACGAGAAGAGAAAACGTTTCTCGTTCCAATAACCACTCAACCATTACGTAGGGGATGTTTACTCTTCTGGCTTTCGAGTACTCACAATGGCATGCAAGGACCAATTTTTTACACTCAAGAATTTCAATCTCTCAGTTTTGTAAATATTTAGAGACGTCTGTTTCATTTAAAGTTTTTTTTTTAAGGGAGAATCAATTTTCAGACAATATTGAGACAGTAATAATAATAATCTTCAGACGTTCGTGTAGTCATGTCCATAAAAATTACTGCAGCTCGGGTTCCTGGTCACTCAAAGACGGGATGCTGTCTCTTGCATTGTCCGTATCTCCGATTACACTTTATTACGGTCAAAGTGACAGTCCGTTCGACCACGCGTCTGCCATCGGCGACATATTACACTGACAATAGGCTGACCCCGGATGGTGTCTTCGGGAGGTCGGCGCCAACGAGACCTCCGACATAACTTGAACTCATCTACACGTCAAAATGTTGTGCATCGCAGAAAATGTGGGAAGTCGAGTTTCGGTTCGTTATTTCTGATATATAGTATTCAAGACAGTCTCTGCGAAATTTTGACATTGATGCCTTTCCGTCGATATAATACCCGCAGTTTTTCCGTCCTTTATTCGTGTCTATTCTTCTTCGACAGGGCAGAATGGCGAAAGGGTCGGTTATGGCTAAACGGGGTTGCCGCACATGTTGGTCCCGGCCGTAAATACAATCTATACGTTTGTTGGGCTCGACGGGGTGTCGAAGCATCTGGGTCGCAGGCCTCGAGTAACCCTTAATTTGCGCAATAAATACGCCAATCGAATAATGGCTCGAGGATGAGTATTTTAGGGAAATTGAACCGTCACTCTTCCCACAGGAAAGCAGATTTGCTTAATTACGCGTGCTTGTGTCAAAGCCTGGCCCACATACTCATCAATCTGGTGCTCCGCGCCTCCGTGTGCATAAATGCGGCGGGGGTTTCACTTGTTTGCGGTTATTTTGCATGACGGCATTATTTCCATTTGCGTTGAGGTTCCACGTCACGGGTTTTTATCAGCCCCGTTTCTCACCGAGTGTTCGCAATGATTAGTAGAAAAAGTAACCCCCCTCCAAAAACGAAGGGAGCCGTATGTGCGTAAGAAAACGGTACGAGATACGATGAGAAGCGATACATTCAAGTGGTTCCACGTGAGATGAGGGTCAAGTCGGACAGAGAAATGCATAGGTTTCGAAAAAGAAGAAGAAAAATAAAGATTCCCTCAACAAGGCATATCGCACGCACCACTTTGTGGAATAAGTTTCGAAGCGCCATGCCACGAAAATGTCAAACTGGAAAAAACTCGTAAATCGGACCCTGGCGCCATTAAAAATTCCTGGTCCAGACCGCTCTCTGGACGTCCCAGCACATGCAGTTTAACACTGCTAAGAGAGAACCTCGAGGAAACCGAAAAGGCCGGATTTGGGAAACTGAGTGACGCGAAGAGTGCCGCAAGAGTCGAGTGTGCGAATGCCTCAACGTGCCCCAAGGGCTTCGGCTCTGGGTGCTCTCCCATACCGAAGACAAGGAGAAGAACGCCGTTAAAAAATTCGTTGACAGATTTATCGAGAGGGTGAATTGACCGCTTAAAGAGGACAAGACTCTCCTCCATGCTTCCTTGTTTACTTTAGTTTTACCACGCACCTTTGACTTCTCATTCAAATAATTCCTGCAGGCCCAAAAATCAAAGTTCCTTTTAGCAATCACACAAAAAATAAACATTCCGGTATCCGCTAGATATCTACACGGTTTCAGGTCCGGAGAATCACTTCCAATCATTTTTATTTATTTTTTGTCGGAGAATGAGAGACCAGATTTCGATTAATTTGATCTCGATCAAGGCGGCTTTTGTAAACCTGGAACTAATTATCAGATTTTTAATGACCAAAAATAAAAATGATGATATCTTGAGAACGGATGAACGGGAGATTCGGTTTGAAATTTCTTCCGGGATGTTTTTTGAGTCACTGATCACGAACTTGAAGTCAGATTCACAAAATCTCGAACGACACGATCGTGAAATCGAGAACTTGCAAAACTGGCCTGAAGCATCGTTCCGCAAGAGTTTCATCAAGACCATCGCGGTATAGCGGCAATCGTATTGAATATGATCTCCGCAAACAAAACACAATCTCAAATTACACTCTCGAGTAAGCGAGATCACCGTGACGTGGGTTCCGCCCATCAGGGACTTGGCGGATCAGTTCGAGGGCGGTACGTCGTCGTCGACCATCGCTACGGGTTTCGGTCGAGAAAAAAAATAATAATCTAAACTTTCCTCTATTAAAACCTCATTTATTCTCTCGCATCTCCTTTATCATCGAATTCTCATTCTCAGTAACAAGCTCTTGTTCTCCACGCATGTATACTGGGTGACGTGGTATTTCTTTTCTTTTTTTTGCCAGTATACATAGAAGCCACTTGACTAGCACCCTGGGAAAAACTGAGATAAACTCGCACTTCAGTTCCCTTCGGTTGATTCAATTTGTAGTCAAATTTGATCCACTTCTACCTCTCGTTCAGCTTCGAATCCAGGAATTTCAGGGATTTTAGGAAAACCGCAGGTGATATTGCGGAGTAAAAAGCTCGGCGACCTTTGGCGGGTTATTTTACACCGACGAACCGTCTTCGGTGAGAGAATTTAAGCCGTCGGCTCCCTGAGTGAAACCTAATACGTCTTAAATTTTATTAACCCAGATCAGGGGTGATTTTCCTTAAACAACGGTCCACTGTGTGGCTTCGAATAGATGAAACCCGCCCGAACAAAAAGGGTTAGTGTTTATTGTTCCTGGAGTAAAATTACAGCTTTTCCAAAGCTACTTTTTACTTTATTTCCACAAATTTTTTTCGTCAACACTGCTTTGATTAAACGAGTTTAGGGAGTATTTCGTGTATGAGAATAGATAGATAACGATGATAACAAAAATAATATCGAGCGAGTCTAAAGTGTTTTTCAGAACGTTAAATTCGAGTGAGTAATTTTTGGCACTTTTCTCGCTCTCTATAATCTACTCGAGGAAAATGTACGTTGTAAACGTTGTGGGGTATAGCAAGGGAGTAAATCGTGGGGCCATGTGGCTCTCGAACGAGATATCAAATCATATACCACGAAGAAGTAGGCTGGATACGCGCAGGCGTGCAAACCTGCTCGTATATAAAAATAGTTTATTGCGTTACCAAGTATTAATGGAACTCCGGATCTAACTGAATCCGAACCCTCCGACTCACTTTTCGAGTTAGACCCGCACAGCTCGCTTCGATAATTTACATTCAATTGAACATATAATGAAAAAAAAACAGAATTTAAAAGGTCGTTTTACTGCTAGTTTTTCTTTTTTATCTCTACTGGGTGCAGAAAACGGCACGTTAAAAAGTGCCCTTCTCAAAAACGCATAAACTCGCATACGACATTTGTACAACACCAGATAACTATGTGTTCGAGTGTAGGCAGAGGTCATAAACGCCGAGACTGGACCCTGTCTTCTTTATTTTTGGGTAGAAAGCCTAAAGATTGATAAACCCAGACAGCACAGAACTCAGAGTTGTCTAAAAGGCGTCGTATGGACGTCAAATGTCCCACTTTTTGACTTCTATAATTCTCAAAGACGACTATAAGGGACCAAAAGACGTCTTTGAGAGTCGTCAGACGTCGAAAAGTGGGACATGAGACAACTTGTGACACTGAAATGATCGTATGTGATATTTTTGACCAAAGTCTGAATGGTCATCCCTTTGACTACGTCACGTATGTCGTTATGTCTTTTGTGGTTCTTTTCGGCGGGTGACAGGGGCGGACGAAAGGAACGACAGGAAGGAAGCATTTATGGCAGGTGCAGCGGTTGCCTGGGTGGCGTGTGCTGGGCTTCTGTTCCTCGCTGTGCCTACGCTGCATAGACTAGCGTTTCGGGTCTCGTTCAGTTCTCGAGACACTAACGTAAACACCTTGTCTGGACACGTGTCCCCTCTATTTTATAAGCATCCAATACACACGCGTTCATACCCCAACGTGCCCGGAACCTACTTTTACTACTTCATAGAGCACTGGATTTCATTCATGAATATGAAAAATTTGATTTTTTCAATGAAACGCCCGGGTTCGTATACTGTAAACAGCCGAAGCATCGACGTACAAATTTCCTCCCCATATTTCCTCGACAAACTTCCACAGGAAGTAGAAATTTTACGAGTCTCGTCTGTTTTTATTCTATTCTCAGTTTAACCCTGAATGTAACAACCAAGGGGTCGATAAAAAATAGTAAAAATGACTGAGGCGAGCCGTACGATTCATGATCGTTTTGAGAATGCCGACTATCAAAAAAGCATGAATGAAATCTACGAAGAGCTCAGCGGTTTAAAGGACGTGTATATGTATAAAATGTATGTAGAAAGCGTTGAGAATTAAGAGAGTGACGGTGTGTCGCGTGGCTGAAAAAATAAATAAATTCAAAAAGCTGTCTGTGGACGGAGGCCAGGTCACCAACGAACGTTTTTGTTTACAGTCAAGAGACTGTCATGGGTTAGAAAAAAAAAAGTGGCCTACTTTAAACCACGGAAATGATCAATTACTAAGGACTTAAGGAAGCCGTCCTCGCGTCATCGGCTCGCAAACAGGGCCGTGTCTCAATATTCTCGAATATTCCGCATCGAGACTATAAGAGAAATAAATTAAACGCAAGATTTCAACGCTAGTGAAATTTTCCCACAGTAATCCATAGGCGATATCCCGAGGAAAAGCGTAACATACGCCCAGATACCGCACGGTGTGTCTGGGTTGCGTCGCGGTCCAACCTGCGCCCCGACGTCACCCTGCATCATCCCTTATAGACGAAACGACATCGCCGCATCAGGACCAGGAGGGCCAGCAGGCCCCTGGTTCACTTAGTTATCGCGATTATTTCATAATAGATATAGCCCTCCCCCACCCCCTCCCACCCACGGGACTCGAGATAGAACCTCGGTTATCAAGGCTCCAGGACACCGCCACACATTCCGAAAGAGGCTAGATCAGAGCCATCCGGTCCAGAACACTGGGATCATATCGAGACAGGGAACGCGACGTTTTAAATATAAAACACGTCAAGCCTCAGCTGGGATCTTTAAGGATCGTAAAAAAGTTGACGCTTTTCGTTCTGTATCGAAGGATTTTTTTTCCACTCGATTCTGACGTTAACTTGGAAATTCTCGGTCATGATCTACGTCCAATTTCATATCCAGTCTCCAACTGAGAGGGAAACAACTCGTTGAATTCACGTGTCAATAGTCCAATAATTAATTCGTATCTCGCCTGAGTTGATAAGAATTAACTGAGTTAACAGAGAATCAGCTGAAATAATTCGAGTCGATAAATAACGAAAACAAAAAGATATTTACTCGAATTGAAATCAATTATCGGGAATTAATAGGAAAACCATTGAATTATTCGAACTAAAAGAATGAGGTCGAATTAGGTTGAATTGCAGTTAAATTGAATTTGAATTGAAATAAGTTGAATCAAGTTGAATGACGTTGAAATTGAATTGAAGCTTCATTAAATTGAATTAAGTCGAATGACGTTGAAATTGAATGAAAGTTTAATTAAGTTGAATTAAGTTGAATGACGTTGAAATTGAATTGAAGCTTCATTAAATTGAATTAAGTCGAATGACGTTAAAATCGAATTAAAGTTTAATTAAGTTTAATTAAGTTGAATGAAGTTGAAATTGAATTGAAGCCTAATTAGGTTGAATGAAGTTGAAATCGAATTGAAGCTTCATTAAATTGAATTAAGTCGAATGACGTTGAAATTGAATTAAAGTTTAATTAAGTAGAATTAAGTTGAATGAAGTCCAGATTGAATTGAAGCCTAATTAAGTTGAATGAAGTTGAAATAGAATTAAAGTTCAATTAGGTTGAATTAAGTTGAATGGAGTTGAAATTGAATTGAAGCCTAATTGAGTTGAATGAAGTTGAAATTGAATTGAAGCTTGATTAAATTGAATCAAGTTGAACGAAGTTGAAATTGAATTAAAGTTTA
>JAFFZH010009902.1:0-17815 GCA_018420115.1 Euura saliciscinereae | reverse complement strand
AATTGAAGCTTAATTAAATTGAATCAAGTTGAACGAAGTTGAAATTGGATTAAAGTTTAATTGAGTTGAATCAAGTTGAAGTTTAATTAAATTGAATCGAAGTTTAATTGAGTTGAATTATTCTGAACAAAAAGATAATTACGTTGAATTAAGTGAATTATTCTGACTTATTTCAACCCTCAGAATTGACGTGACATTCAAATCTCAAATTATTTCTCCCTCTTCTCGAATGGAAAAACATCCGAAGTCTTTTTTGCTACAAGTATTGTCACAAGTTTGGAACATTTGCATTCCATTGATGAATCTAAAATCGCATCTAAAATTTCCAGAAATATGAAAAGTCTACGTAAAAATCGAGTATAGCTGCATCCCCCCAACGGGACAGTGAATAGGACCACCGAATGATTAAATCGGAGTCTAATAATCCGCGTTAAACTTGAGTTAGACCTTATTTCACGATTAGACGTAACCGGTAAGATCAAAGAGTGAAAATTAGTGAGCATAAGTGTGCTGCTCCTCAAAACGTCTTTATTGACTAAGGCGGCGGTTTCCTCTTTGATAACAGTGGCGTTCGCCTCTCATCTCCTTCCCTCACCCCAATTTTCCACGTCTGGAGGCTAGTAGGGTTTCTCGAAAAAAGAAAAAAATCCTCTCCTAGCATAGCTCCACCTTTCTCCTACCACTGACTCTCCTTCTCGCGATGTTGAGATAGCCTAACCCATATTCATATGTGTATAACATGCGTATTATGGAACCCGAGAGCTTTCGCCTAGAGTACCTGCCGCGTCCATAAAGCCACTTCACTTTCGCTCGTATCTGCCGAAAGGTCAAACGCTCAAAGAAATGAAATGTCTCTGGAAAAAAAAAAATCATGAGATTCCAAGGCGCCACCAAGTTTTTCACAACCTGACAAAAATTCATCCCCTATTTCTCTAATTCTTATCATTTCGAGTAGTAAGGGTAGTTTTTTTTCTTCTTGTCAAATATTGTTCCATGCGAGAGCATAAACTTTGAATGGAATTCAGACGTTGGCGCCATGGTGCAGGGGTGCACCATTCTGCGACCACCCGGAGAATAAAAATTGTGTGAAAAAAATAACAGAAGAAAAAATTTCTCACCCCGGACTCGGAAGGTTGATTTGTGTTTCAGAACTATACTCTAGCCCATTTATTGCCGATTATTTCTGTCAGATGATGGGCTCTGGGTCTGTGAAATGTCTCGCCCGAAAACCAGACCCTACGTTTCAATCTCCCTCATCTTATCGCTAATTGTCTTTATATTCATTACTCCACATTCGTTAATTGCTATTCCCTGTCTGAGACAGCGTACAATCTAATTTATCCTCGACATTATTTCGCTCTTGAACGGTGTTCGATTGATTTTCTTTCAAAATTCGATCTCACATCCTCGAAGAGTAAAATCATATTTATGCGAACAGGTTCAAAGTCGAGAAACAAAATTCCCGGAGGGGATTGAGTTGAGTTTTACCTACGATACGGGATGTGCTTGTTTTCTATTTTTTTACGTATCTATTATAGATGCTACCGTTTGCCGGTTACGCTTTGTCGGCTTTCGACTTTCACTTGTTTTTTTTTTCCTTTTTAACACTTTTTTCAACACTTTTTCAAACCCCAAGAGAAAACACGTGACACTACGGATTCTCGTCCTGTTTCTTTTTCTGTTTCGGGTTAATTTGAACAAATTTGTAATATCGTTCCCAGCAGGTTTCTTTGGTAGCCACTCAAAAGGATATCCCACGTTACTCATCTCGCGATCCTAATTTGTTTCTACCAAAAATACATGAGATTCATCGAAGTAGCTCCCGTGCAGAAAAATCTTGGGGGCAATTCAGGGCTACCCTAACTTCGAAAAAATCTGAGTTAGCAATTTTTTTAAATTTTCATAGCCTTAGAAAGGGTCCGGTATAGTATCATCGAGTAGGGAATAGCCGTGATTCATGTGAAATGTGGCCTCCTCAAGTGCTAGCAGGGTCCTAGCAAGGCTCTAGCCTGGCTAGCTGAACAGAATTCCTTGATGGGACCTGACTGGGGTTCCCAAGTAGAATTCTTCGACCAGGCTTCATCGGTTAAACTGGGCCCTAATATTTTTCTGCGTGAAGATCAGAATTCGATTGTCGGCTTCGTGGAATCGCAAAGTTTTCTCAATTACAATGATCGACTAGAGAACGGAACAATATGGCCTCGCCTTGGGGAGTGAAATAATTCAATCTACTAATTGAATCGTTGATCCGATAAAACGTCGACGTTTGGCGTCGGGACGTCATCCGCGTAGGAGACTAGGGAACCCGCCTTCAAAGGCGGAGCTTGTTTCAGTTCCACCCACACCGTCGTTTCTGAGGGCTCGTAAAAACACTGGGTGAGCAACGGAGATGTTAATCCTCGATTCTAACGTCAGTATCATTCCGACCACATCCTAAACCGCGCGCACGCGTCTTTGAGATAAAAATCCGGTCTGTTTCATCGAAAGGAGAAAAATCATTGTGACGTTAATCGGGTCCAGTTCTTTTTCGATATTGTGAAAATTTGTTGTTTCGTTTTATGCAAAAGCGAAAAAACAAAAAAAAAAAATTGTGCTTCGATATTCATACAAATTTATACACTGGTCAATTTTGCGATATCGTCTAATTAACACAGTGACGAGATAAAATGTTGGGAGGCTACGAAGCTCAGGCTGAATACTATCCGCAATGGCATCAACCCTACAACTACATGACACAAATGCCTTACGGTGAGTTTTGACCATAAAATTACGATATTGCTGAATATACTCCAAACGAGCTTTTTTTTTACCAGTTAAACGTTAATGAGGTCAAATCTGCTGTCCGACATTCTCTTCCTTATAAAAAGAAGAAAAATACTATAATATTAACTCCGGTGAAGAGTTAGAAACAACTGAAGACAAAAAAATTATGAATCGATGAACTTAATTTTGATTTTGAATTTTTTTTTCCAGGTCCAGCGGGTGTCCCCGACCCGGTGGAAGTACATTCCGCATATTGGCCGGCAGCGGACTCTGGTATATCCGGCGGTAGTTCTGGCGCTGGAAGTCCAGCGGCATCGACGCCTCCGTTGATCGAAGAAATCGGTGTACCAGATTCTCATTATTCACCGTCATCGCACTCGTCTCATTACTCCACGAATCACCAGTACAATCCGCACCAGATGACCAGCGGTCAGTCCTATCCCGTTCAATTGATGTACTCGAACCAACCGGAAGTGAGGCAAAACGATTTCGCGAGTGGCAGTTTGCAGTCGGATCCGCTCCAGCACCTCCGCGACGGGATGATAGTGAGACCGAAACGGAGGAATACCGCCAATAAAAAAGAGCGGAGACGCACTCAGAGCATAAACAACGCATTCGCGGACCTCAGAGACTGCATACCTAATGTACCAGCGGATACGAAATTATCAAAGATAAAGACTCTGAGGCTCGCGGCTTCGTACATTGGGTACTTAATGGCGGTTCTTGACAGCGACGAGGGAGAAGAACCCCAGACTTTTAGGGCTGAAATTTTGTCCAGTGGCAGACGTAACAAGTCTCAGCAAAATACGGTGAGTCCAAGTTCATTTTTTCTCTCTAAAAAGTTTCGAACTCGTTTCAGTCCAGAGTCAGGCGAGTTTTGTCTCCGTTCTTTACGACGTACTCATTGGCACTCGACTCGTTGCCACTTCTGAAAGGCCATTTAGCCCTTTTCACGTTTTCAACAAGACCGTATCTCAGTGCTTACATGAATTTAGTGTGATTCTTAAATTACTCGGAGAACGAAGTATCTTCCATTTAGCGTCAATCTTTCGGTTTACAAATATAAATTAGACACAGTCTTGTATCCATTAGATGTAGACGGATTATTACTCTTATAAGAATGAAAAAGCACGCGATGAGAATTGAAAACTCGAAGATTGACATCGTTTGAAAGATCAGAGACCGAATCAAAGAACGTTAGAAAAAGAAAAATCATCGTTATACCGTATTCATTGCTTGTTGGGTCACACATAGAGCTTTTTCTAGTCTGGCAAGATCCCTGATACACAATTTCGGAGCCAAAGTGACGAGGGATTACACTAGACTTAGAAAAAGTGATAACATTATAAAGAGGTTGATAATTCGTTAAACCGATTGCAAGCAAACAATAATTATCAATTTTTCTTCAATACCAAAAAATTTGTGCGTATCGATCTTGAAACTTGTTTTTCAATGATCGCAGACCACAAAAAAGGTGATAACCCCGCCTTGTGAAATCGGTTAGCCTCTAAAATCCCTCCAAAATAGTCTGTTGATCAGAATTCGCGAATCACGTTCTCGGTTGGCTGATTTATATCGAGCTAAAACCGTGTACACGTAAATATTGAGAGATAGTGCAGGGAATAATAAATTGCGTCACGTCAGAGCTTTGTGTACAATGGATTGATTAAAAATATACGTGACCGTATCTTAATTGTCCAGACCGATATACGGCTCGACTATAAAAATCTGCGTCATCTGATAATCGGTACGCGATCGGATTCTAATAACCGGCAATGAATATCAAAGTCCCTGAAGAGTTCAAGAAGAGGTTAACACTTTGCTCGAAATCTCTGCCGGAGTGTTGGCCTCTTGCTTTTTTTTTTTCACTGTTTATAACAACTTAATAAAGCAGCTAGGCTAGCGTACACTGACTCAAAGTAAACACAAAGCTGACTCAAGCGGTTTCATGCGGCACGCGGAGTCTGATATACCGAGGTTCATTTTATACCGATATGAAGCGAAGCTCAAAAACGCATTGTACTATAATTAGTTGGTTGCTTCTGTACGAAAGGAACTATTTCACAAACTGTACGTGACCAAGACCTAGATTTTTTGTTTCTTCTATGTCATTCCATTCGCCGAGTCTTAAGTTTTTATACACAGTAGCTAATGAACGATATTCAATAACGCGGCTAATATATTTCCGCGTAATTTACTTCTTTGGAAGAAGAAAAAAAAATGAGGATTCTATCCTCTCCACAAATCCATGATCTTCTTGTGCGGTGAAATAAATTTTTGCGGTTAGTGTAGAAAATTACAGAGTTTAGGGAATAACTCTAACAAATTTTGCGGTTTATAGTTTCGCGGTCGGAGGTCCCGAGGAAGCTATTAGCTTCCGTGTTCCTAATCTGGTCAGACCGTTTCCGTGATTCTTAGACTCATTGATGGACATCAAGTTGTGATTTCGCCCACCCATACCGTTGGTCTTGGGGTCCGCGCGATTATACCTTCTTCTTCTGTGTATCTAAAGACCCCGTTTTTCTATCATTTTTACAGATCGAGACTTCCGGCCAGAGTACATCGTCCGTTCAAGAAGAAGGATCGAAAGGAAAGGGTCGAACTGGATGGCCGCAGCACATGTGGGCCTTGGAATTGAAGCAAGAACCTCAGGCCTAGATATCGAAGGGATGTACATGAGATTATCTTTGTATTTGTAAATAATTACGATTGTATAATATTACCAGTATATAAGTGTAAATATTATGTCGACTCAAATTATAAGTTAGACATATTTCTACCTACCAAAGAGTATTACTATCGTTTCAATATAGATTTAAGAATGTGATTTCTTTTTCTTTTTTGTTCAACGAGATACATTCATTTGTAAAAATTTTGTAAAAAAAAAAAAAAACCAACAAAAATACTTTAACTATTAAGACGAATAAAAGTAAATTAGTTATTTATATTCCGTTGAATTTTCTATAACCCAAACCTCCTTACGTAATTTCACTAAACATCGTCATAAGCATCACAGTTAGCTCATTGTTTTCAGATTAGAAATAAAAGACGAGGAGTTAAAAAGAACTCTTTAGCTTGACTGGCTCAAGCCTCTAGCGTAACATCTAGCTCTCTCTGCATAAAAATGTTCGATTATCGTTAAATTTGAACTGCAACAAGACACTTGTCCTCTTCCTCAGACTCCATCCCGTCTCCAATGGCGCATAGACTGGCGCCAGTGTTCCGACGTAACCGAAAACCGTCGGGTACTGTATACCAGCGTGAAAAGACAATCGCGAAGAGCTTTCGATCTTTCCTATAATTTGATTTTTTTTTAGCTGCATTCTAAGAGCCCTGACGGTAGACATCCGAATAACACTGTGAGAAAGGAAAAAAATTAAGGTTTAACCGACTAAAGAGTAAATATTTGACGTATAGCTTTCATAGCGTCGTCGATAGCGGTCCTTACCAATCTAAATATTTCAAACATACATACCTACTCACGAGTATCACATATCGTATGCGAGATTATGACACACCGTTGCTTCTTTAATTGAGTCACAAAGTGTGATTGCACGTTACTAATTGTGCGATATCGACAGTCTAATTAATGTCTAAATTAGTTTATACAACTTCAAAGTGTCTACTACGCCGCATGATACCGTGTGAACGTCTGTCGTTGGATCAAACGATCTATTTTCGAACAGAGACACGTTATTCGATGATGATGAGTCCCCGTTTTTCAGGGAGGCTGGAAAGTTTACACGAGCAATTACCGAACTGACACCGATCCCTTTTGGGGAGTCAGAATACCGTAAAGATTGGCTATTTGTCACTGACGGAAACGTGTAGATATATTCCCTCTCAGTTGGTCAGCCTTTTGGTGGCTCTTTCCTATTCACGGTTGACCCGGATGGTCAAAAACTGACCTACACACAGCCAGAGCGTTCACATCCTCAGTATGTGCAGAAATTTGACCCTAATGCGACAACTCTGCGTCGCCAGCTATAATGAGTAATGTGACTTTTGGTGCCAAAGATACGTTTGAGACGTCTGGGGGTCTCATGGATGTGGTTCTTCATTTACTCAAAGTTTCTCTCCAATATCCTCATACAGTAGGTATAATGTACATCGAAGAAACGATCTTCTCGAGCAATGGCGCGTTACTTATCGCATGAGATATCGAGTGCAGAGACAAAGAGAGACTGTATAGAGAGAGAGAGATAGAATTAATCCTATAAAGTAACGATGAAGAGAGGGGGATAAAAGCCGCGATGGATATATGGAGGAATATAAAGGAAAAGGCGGAGCTTGTGGGCGCGTGCGGACAAGGAGGATTGGATCACGAGTCGCGTAGAGCACCTCGATGTCGGTTGCACCCCGCGGTGGCACCTCGACTCATGGTTGTCACTCGAAAGTCATCCAGATGGTTGTATAGCACCATCCCATTAGTCATTCCCCGGTTAAAAATCGTTGAATCGTTAAAGTATCGTTAATTTTCTTCAAACATTGCCACCGTGCCAGTGTGTCAGGGGTGCGACAGGGTCGTCGGGCAAGGTGCCAAAACACCGAGCGTCAAAATATGCGCGAATCCATTAGTTTAAACTGACGAGAAAAAAAGAAATACCAAGACACGACAGTGCCGACGTTACACTAACGACCGTGCCGTGCTAATATTCTGTAAAGTTCTGCGGTCAGGCTACAAATGCAACACTTTCAGTCTCAGGATAATTGATCGATTCTCTTCAGCGAAGAAACAACCGAAAATGGCTGCTTTACTGGACGGATATGTTCACCAGACAGATTACTACAACCACAATCAATGCTATCAACAGAACTACAACCCTCTATCTCGACAAGGTGAGTCAATGATTTTTGATACGATTCAAAAATTTGATGCTGACATTGTGCAAGCTCATAGCTCAAGATGCGAGCGATACTGCGAGCAATCAAACTTGTGGTCGTTCTGATCTGGTCATATTTTGTGGGATCATACCGTCGGTAGAAAAGCACATGATTTGAGGATGAACATCTTCATCATCTTGCGTCTTTGATAGTTCAAATCTCAGAGTACTTTGTACTTGCGTGCGTGTAACGTTAACGTTTTCGTTCATCCATTGATTTGACGAATTCACTCTATTCAACGAAGTACTGATCGGTCACAATCTGGCATATCGACCATCCATCTTTTGCCATCCTCATTGCCGTCACTTCCGTGACGCATTTTCGTTGCATTTGAACATTTGATCCCGTAGATTTCACTATTACCTCGAAACTAGAAGCATTTTCAATGCTCAAATATGGTGCAGTTATTGTGCTTTCGTCGAGGTAATACTGAAAAATTTGCAAACCGTTCACGAATCAGATGCTGACATCGTGCTATTGTGCAAGCCCTTCGATCAGGCTGAACATAGCAGCACACTGTCCGTAAAAAAGTGTTGCTGACATCACATTGGTCATCGGTAGAAGATTCCATGATTCAAGTTCAGGAAGTTTGACGTTGAACCGATGAAAAAATAGATAGACGAATTGTAGTCGTTGCACGGTGGGCACGCGTCTGAAGGGGACTCGATGGGTGTTGAACAACTAGAACTGTGGAAGCCTGGCGGCGTTTCCGCTTTGTAAACTCTTGGAGTGACGTAGCCCAGAACACCTATCGTTTCCTCGCTTACAGGGTAGTGGGTATAAACAGGCTAGATATTCCAGCACCTTCGTTGCGTTATTCTTAGGCCACACGAGGTTCTCCTGTACTCATCCTCACCAATCTTCATCAACTTGCGTTCGCGTTCATCCTATACCACCTATATCTTCGCACGATACCCTACCATCCCAGTCGCAAGTTAACCTCCGGAACCGTTACACCTCGGGTCGTTGAAGAAAAAGATCGTACCCCAAAATGGGGTCATCCACCTCTTCGCTCATTGTCAGTTCAAGTTAGCAAAACCACGGATCACCTGGTACTCGATTGCAGGTGGAAGTTCAGGGGCCAACATGGACTGCACGGTGCCCGACAGTTCCTACTGGAGTCCGATGGACACCACGGGGATCTCCGGGGGTAGTTCGGGGTCCGTTAGCCCCAGGATTTCGAGCACCCCGCCGTGCCTGGAGGAGCTCGGTATAGCGGATCCCCCGGCGGTTTATCACCATAATTCCTATCAGAACCAGCACGGACTCGGTCATTACGACAGAGTAGTATCGTACCACGATCAGGTATCGGAGGGTCAGATTCGCGACGATTACGTACCCTGTTCAACGTCGATGGGACAGAACTCGTCTTTCGTGATTGGTACCGGTGTGAGACCGGTGAAGAGGAGAAACACGGCGAACAAGAAAGAGCGACGACGGACTCAGAGCATCAACAACGCCTTCGCCGACCTCAGAGATTGCATCCCGAACGTACCGGCTGATACCAAATTATCGAAAATAAAGACTCTGAGGCTGGCCTGTTCGTACATCAGCTACCTGACCGCGGTACTGGACAGCGATGAACCGCCGGCTACCTTCAGGGCAGAAGTCGTCCCTGGAAGCAGACGGTCCAGACAGACTGGGGTGAGTCTCGTCATTGTTCGATGGTAATAAATAACCGCGGGAAAATGGGAAATGATGATAATGATAAACAAAGTCAAGTGGAGGCGACGCGGTTGATTCAATGAACGCTAAGATCTGGGAGGGATAGGACAGGACAAAGCTTTGGCCCCCGTCAGTCTCCCCAGGATCCGCAATATGTCGCGATAAACGAGAAGCCGGAATCTTTCTTATCTTGTCTCACAATCAAATCCAATTATCCTCTTATCGTTTGCGGATCTCGACACTCTTATGGAATAGTTTCTCCGATATAATCGAATAATTACTGTGATTGCTCCGCGGGTCAAGATTGAACGGTCGAATTGAAGTCGATTTCAATTACTAGAATTGAGCTGCAAGCTTTATCTACCGTATTTATACGCTTTTGTAAACTAGGTACAGATTATGGTTGAATACCACAACATACGCCCATCGGGGTATAAAAACACGACAGTGGTAGCCAATCTGCTGACAGCTCGATATAATAACGTTGATCATTCGGTACAGTCATTTAGAGTTGTTAAATAAGGTATATAGACGCGGTTCCAGCAGTGCTCTTAAAACGTCGTTAGAGGCCACCATGCAACGGAAGTATCATTTCACGTCTGCTTCCTATACAAGTATAATACCTGCCTATTTATTTCGCGGACATTCGCAGCGTGGGTGGTTTCATAATTTTCATCAATACATTCTGGCCACTATAAAGAGTTTAAAAAAATCCCAAATTATCATTTATCTCTGACTGAAATTCGGACGAATTAGTCGTTATTCAAGTATGTGATGAATAATGCTCTGAAACAATGGTGACAGAATACTTTTTTACAAGTTTTTCTATTATTTTCATTGCTTAAGATTTCCGGGCGAGGAAGAAGAAAAGCTTTTCTTTTCCCTAACCAGTGGCCACAATTTAATATCATAATTTCCCTGTATCAAAAAGAGAGAGAGAGAGACAAAGGACATGTATATACTATATATAATAAGTCAAGTTTTTAACGTGGGAACGCATTATGTACATATACGAGGCGAACGAAAGCAGCTGGCTCGATTTGTCGTTGCTGTAAGAGAAGCTCGTCGACACTTACTTCCAAATACGTTATAGCTATGAAAGAAAAGAAAAAAAAGTATGAACCAACCCGTTTGTGTTTGCTTTGATAAGTATTGAAGTCGCGCGCACTCAGATCTCAGTGAAAAACCACTCAATGCATATGGCGTCTTTATTACTAGCCTCATATCTCTGGTACCTACAACATATTATTTCAGCGATGAAACTCATGCACGTTTTAACCAACAAAAATCTCCACTCGAAGCGTAGTTTTTCATCTACACAAAGTCGACGTACATTATGACCTTTTATTTTCAATTTCAATTTCCGAGAAAATTAACTACACCACGAATAACCCTTCTTCAATTTCGTACGGTAAAATCTTCTAATCGTAAGTCGACTGACTACCCAAGTTTGAGACCCACTTGATCCGCGTCACGTATTTCAACGGGGCAAAAAGAAGAAAACATACTGGGTCTTTTTTCACCCGACGCGTCACTCACCGGAAGCTCAAGTTATGTCTGATTGCAGGTCGATCATAGCCACGAATCTGTGCCCCAAGTTCCTGTGGATGAAAGAAGAAGGACAAAAGGAAGAACCGGATGGCCTCAGCATGTCTGGGCTTTGGAGTTGAAGCAAGAACAACCACCGGGGCTATAGCACTTGTGGCATTATCAAGAGAGGTCCGAAAAGCATGAGGCTCTCGTACTTGGTATTGGCGAATGAAAGTGCGACGACAGCAAGTCGGGATATGACAGAATTTAGTCTAACAGACTTGATTGAAAATTCGAAGAAAATAATGAGTAGCGTAATTAGACTCGGAGTGAAGTATATCTTCTCATGTTTAATATCTGAAGAAGAAATAAGTGAATCTTTTGGTCGCTTGGACGACCAGCATTATTGTAAAACAGTCCAGTCTCAGACTTGAATGAGATAACACGTCTTTTCGAATAAATACTTCTTTAGTGAATATTGAGCTATTGAAATACGCTTCGTTGATATCATTTTGAGAGAACCCGTATAATTAATCGTAACTCGGTCCCATCCGCAGTTACATTGGTGTCAGAAGTGGGATCTTCTGAATCCGATATTAGCGAATTTGCGAGAACGGAAGTGTTGAACGGTAACGAGTCTCTTAGAATTTCGAGTGGATTTGTTCTAAACGAATTATTTACTGCAAGACGACTGTGTTAGATGAGGGGAAAAATTTATGTGAATGGATACCTGATACCGAGCGTACGTATGTTTTTTTCTTTTCGTTATTTTATTTTTCGAAACGAGACATCAATTACCGGTGTCTGGTGAATTCGATATCTCAAAGTAATAAATTGGCCTCAAAGTCGTCTAGCGATTGTCCCAAATGATATAAACATTTGACATATTGAATTGAAATAATATTAAGCCGGTAAGAGTAAAGAAGAGGCAAAATCTTGCACCGTACTTAAGTGAATATTCTCATATCCAGAGTATTTATACACATGTATGAATGTATGTATTCGAAGTAGATAGAATTAATTTATTTCTTTTCCCTAATGGATAAGATAAGATTGTTGTTAATTATTTTGATATCGTGTATAAATGTTCGTCTCAACTCAACGTGAAATAAAACCTACGCGATCAAAGAGTCAATTTTGTATTTTCAATTTGTCTGATCGAATATCGCGAGCCAAAACGAGGTTGAAGAATCCTTTCTCGTTAACGCAGAGATACCCTGACGAAGTCTAATCCCTCGAGCACCCTGAACTTTGAGTATAAATCTGCATTCCCAACGGGCGACACTATGCGAGGCACGCTATTATTAGATAAATAAGTAACGTTTTTGTCTGTCGTCGGGTTACCACGACCCCTGATCCCCCGATACGTCGCTGTTATTTTAATTGCTCGCGTAATTAGGGGTAGTTTTTCATGAACGGGCGTTACCGCAATGTCTTAAGAGTCCTTTGAACGCGACCGAGAATCCCTGAGAGGTATAGTCACACACAGTGTGTAAGAATCTAAGCCAAAGAAGCCTCTCGGGGTATGCAGTACATTATAAAATCATTCCGTAATTGGTAAAAGCGTTTGTCTCCATTTATTTCACTCGCAACGTGTCGTATAACCATCAGAGATACGCCCACGAATTAAAGTAACGAGATTCAGAAGCCGAGCTGCTGCATGAATGATCCCACGAAATCGAGACTATTGATCATTTTTTTTTTTTTTTTTTTTTACAAAAAATAGAAATTTTTATCGTCCCCTCATCTCACGTTGAAAATGTGAAGCTGCCTCCTACTCGTACGAAAGTTCGATTCCGAATGGTCAAACGTTGATTTTCGAGAAGGGTATTTATAGCCGAAGGGGGTTGATGGGTTGACACCCAAATTGAATTGGATAATTGACAAGTTTAACCCGGGACTGATCGTCGGTGAAAGCGTTACGCATAATCCAACACGTCGCCAGAGTCTCGATGTTGGTTCGTTCGTTCATCCGTTACGCCGTATGGGGTAGAGATACGAGAAACCCACGACGCAAGTGTCGAATAAACTGTTTTCGCCCCGATTAAATAATCCTTACGATTTCAGTCAACCTATTTTACATAAAAATTACGAAATTTGAAGATTCTTATGAGATTTAGAAAAATTATTATCCACCCCCAACCCTTGATCGATTTTTCATTTGTTTGTCATTGACCTGACATTTCCCGGTTTTCCAGTTGAAAATTTCAATTATTCAACAAAATTTTTAACCTAATTAACTCAAGTAATATGATTTTCGAATGCGAATTCTTTAAAATTGGAACCACAAAATTTTTCGATAGAAAATAAAATTTGCAATTTTTCTTGTAATTTTATTCTACATAAACTCAATTATCAAATGTTCGATTTTTAATTCAAAGTATTTTTAATTCAAGCATTTAATTGAAATGCGAAAATTGTCGAATTTCAATGTACTAATAAACATTTCAATTCAAATAAATTGAGGTAACTTCAGGATTATCGCGACATTCGATAAATTTTCGAAAATTGCACGAGCTGTAGTTGAAAAAAATTGAAACATGCCAGGACCTGAGCCCGAATTCTCTGACATTTCCTGGTTTGTCGAGATTTCCTTGAGAGCTAGAAAATCTGGAGCCTGGTTTGAAGTTAAAACTGTTTGTTTAGCAATAGGACAGATTGTCTCAAGAGTGGGGATCAAGGCTCGAAAAGAGAACGTTCCATTTTCATTCACGATTACAACGAGCAAATCGGGAGTTCCTGTACACGATGAAATTCGAGTATAATCACGGGTTTTCGTTTTTTAATCAATCATCTAATAACCCGTTGACATCGAATCAATTTTCTTTCAACAGAGACAAGAATCCCTTCGACTTTAGTACGCGGTTCTTATTTCATTCAAACGTTCCACGTTGTGTCTAATTCCGTATTGGCGACGCAGCGTCCCGATAAAATGAAGACAAATTACCATGGTGGCTCAGAGATTGTAAATCTAGGGGAAAGGGTATTGTCGTCAGGGTATCAGCGGGGTGGTTCTTCTACCCCCGTACAAACCCATTCGATATCCTCCCCGTGGGATCCTCGCCTCCTATATAACCTCAGGATTTCGTATGACCGAACACCACTCGACTCAGAGTTTCAATCCAGTCCACACCATGATCCTTTACACCAAATACTTCTGTGTCTTCACAAGCTTCGCTCTACTCGTCACCTGCGTCACTGCGGAATATGGTAGGTCGATCATAAAACCACAAAGATTATTAATATCTTATCCAAAGTTCATTAGACATCGAAAACTTTGACTTTCTTGAAAATCACTTGTCTTAGGAAAGGAATTCTTCATCATATGAATGAGGGAAACTGAGACAAAAAAATGCTGTGATAAGTTATGGTCAGTTATCAAAATTTAGCGACAATCTGGTCACTCTTTTGCTGATAACTTGGTCCAATTTTTTTTTTTCTCAATTTCCCTCATTCACACAATGAAGAATTGCTCTCCGAAGAAAATGAGACGTCAAGGGACATAATCGGATCGATCGTGTGCCTAAAACCTTACGACAAGTGATTTTTGAAAAAGTCAATTTTTCGATGTCTGACGAACTCTGGATGAAATATTAATGATTTTTGGAGTATGGAGAATTTGTTATCACGCTGTACTGGTGCCCCTCAATATTTCCATCATTTTTCATTGTTTCCTCAATATTCTCGTCATCATGCCTCCAAAAGCTTGTAGTCGGTATCGATCCGAGGAGATTCTCTGATACAAATTCTCAGCAAAGGACTTTCACTGATTCGAAAATTAATTCATCGTTTTCCGATCAGTATTGACGTTCCGGATGCTAAAATCGTGAAAAATTCCTATTTTCTAGACACGAGAGAGTCCGAATTTAACGGCGGTCGTATATCCGAAGATGCTAACATGTGTTCAGGATCTAGTTGCGCGAAACGTAGTCCAATGAACGGAGTAGCAGGTTCGATGTGGTTCGGACCGCGTCTTGGCCGCAAACGTAGATCCGACGAAAAATTCGAAATTGATACAGAAGAGACGAACGCGATCGCCGACGTTATCAACGGGGCGCCATGGGCTCTGGTCTCGATTCCTGCAGGTACGAGTAAAATTGAACCTGAATTTGTTTCATTTAATTCAAATATAATACAGGGTGAATTTCCAGCGATGCAACAGAGCCTGAAGTTGGCTATAATCGAGAAACAAGCTTTCAGATACTTGGAAACTCATTTCTCGATTCAGAGTGTTCGATTGCAGCCAGGAATTCACCCTGTATATAATAGTACATTGTGTATCAAGGGCGCAAAACACTATTTTTCACTCAAAATAGCCTTGCGCCCGTGTTGCACACGATTTTTTTCTCAACACCTGGTCTGCAAAAATGCCTCTTTTCAGACCGAGTGAGCGGACGCAAAACGGAACTTTGCGCCCGAGGGCCGAAAATATCTGTTTTGCGCCGGCTCAAGAGGTATGAAAAGTGGCATTTTGCGACCGGGTGTGAGAAAATTATATTCCCATCGATGAAATTATTTCAGGAGGAAAGCGACACGCCCTTCAGGTATTCACTCCGAGATTGGGAAGAGAATCGGGCGAGGATTATGGGTACAGTTTGTTGACCGGAAGCCAGGGCGGAAGTCCCGACGATATTGAGCAGCGTTCTCCACCTTTTGCACCACGTCTTGGGCGTCGTCTGCCCTTCATGCCTTCTCCACGATTGGGGCGGGAGCTTCGCGCACTCTTTCAGAAGGTCTAGGGCTCCACGAATCGAAGACAGTTATCCCCGCAATCAGAATTTGTCCACGTTTAAAATCGTATTGTAATTTTCCAATCGGCATATTTGATCGATATCTTTTCTCGGTCTTCTTTTTGGACGAATCCGGTAATGGATTATAGATTTTACGTTATACATATACGATATGAAATTAAGAAAATATAATAATATTGAACTAAAGAAAGAAAAATGAGTAAAACATTTTTATCCATATACTTATCATACAGATAAACGTCAACTTCTGTCATTGAAATTAATTATAAACGATTGATAAAAACAGATTCACATAACAAATTATACATGTATACCATAAGCATAAAAGTACCGTACAGAGTAATAGAAATAAACCGCCGACACGTGAATATATTTGTATATCTATGTAGCTCATTTTGTGGGCAATAAACTTTTATCAAGAATTTATCTATCCTAATTAATAACCTTTTAAGATCCGCTCTTAACAAACCTCGTCGATTAATGAGCCACACACAGCTCTCAGCGTCTTATTTCAAAGCTCTATCCCCAAGTAGAAGCGAGTCGGGGTCGACAACGAAAAAGCTTCGACTTTTGACTCCAAAACTGGACTACAATTAAATTTGAAACGTCTGTGGATGTTTAAATTCTCCAAAAAGCTCCTTGTGTAACATTTCGATCGGGTCAACGGTTCTCGAAAGGAAATAAAGATGAAAGCTCCTGAAAAATGAACTTCTTGGGGAATATAATTGAAACGGAAAGAAATTCAGTTTCGAGGGAGTGAACGATGCTTTGAAAATTGAGATAAGAGGATACGAGAGTGATACAGAAAGGATAGAAAACTACGAAACGTATGATCCATGGACCGGAACTGCATCGCGCATCGGGGCATGTGGCCATGTGTTTTGGGCGCAAGTCATAACCGTAAAACACGAAATCACCAACACGAACCACACGCCCCGCTGCTACTATTTCAAGTCTTAACTTTATACTTTACAGCTCAATATTTATTTACTCAAAGCCTCGAGTTTGTTACGAGGCGTTTCCCCGCGTATTGGACCAAAAAATTTAACATCACGATCTAAGAATTTGCTTTGCAATAAATTTCGCGTGTATGTTTATGTGGAAGCTACTTCGAGTCGCGAATCAAAATTACTGCGGTAAACTGGTTTATTTGTTTCCATTTCCGTAGATCATAGTTTTAATATAGGCGAGGGAGGCGAAAAGATATGAAACGGAAGTTGAAGCGATCATTAAACCAGCTCCCAACGAGTTTATACACATTATATTACAGACGTACCTGGGATCGTTCCATCTCACGCCAGATGTCTTTACGCCTATTTATTATTTCAAGCTCCACCTTATTCCAAACCATGCAACGAGAAGATTACACTTTTTTGCGCTTAAACACGCTTCACGATATTATTCCATATCCCTTAACAACTGTTTGGAAACAGCCAAACATCTTATCAAACTGATACACAGTCTGACCGATCACCCCGTGATAATCGAAGGAAGTTTGTTTTTTGAAATTGAAAAAAAAAAATGTCAAAACCACAGGAACAATGTGTCTACTCGAGTTAGAGTCTACAATTCCCTGAGAATTCCAGGACTTTTTCAAGGAGATGGACACCGTGGTTTTGAATTTTGTATTTTGCATTTTCAGGGTGTCTAAAATTCCATGAAAATTCGATGACTTCCAGGTTTTTCAAGAAGGTTGACACTACGAACTGTAGTGAAAATAAGTTGTTAAAAAATGTCCCCATCCATTTTGAAAATATCATGTAAGACAGGAAGGAATTTGTTGCTAAAGGAGTTCAATAACCATTTGAAAATATGAAAAAATTATTTTTATATGGGGCATTCCACGTCAAACCGATCCCTCATGAGCGTGACCATCTGGGATTTCGATGCCCAATGGATTTTTTGGTTAGTTTTGGTCAAAAATAATAATAATAATAATGATAATTCGATTTATTTCCATTAAAAAAAAATGATGCCTGTAATTTTTAAAAAAATTTCCGACATTTTTTAAGGAGGTATGGTGACCTCAAATATCATCATCAAGATGGACATTTTTAAAATCGCTGATTTTTTTCTGTAAAATCAGGGACGGGAAAACACATCGTTTGGTCATAGTCCGATCATGGGATGAAAATGCTAAAATTTTTTTTTTCAATTTTGGATTTTGCACAAAAATGTCACGTCTGGTCCCACGGCCCATACGACGCCTACCCTCACACACC
>JAFFZH010009890.1:0-29004 GCA_018420115.1 Euura saliciscinereae | reverse complement strand
GGGGGAGGCGTGGGGATCTTGACACGGCGGCGGCGGTGGCGGCGGCGGCGGCGGTGGCGGCGGCGGTGGCGGCGATATCTTTATATAATATAGAACGACAACAAAATATAAATCGAATACACATTTCCTTCATTGCATGGTATTTTTTTTCCCCCCGTTTAAATTGTTTCTTTTTATGGGTACATGTGACGACATCAGAGTTGTGAAACTGTTTGAGATGATCGTCGATGGGAACGTTGACAACAAAGGGAGATCAGAGGATCATTGGGCGAAGAATGTGGGTCGAGACAAGGCTGCAATGTCACTGCATCAGAATCCGTTCACATGTATATACGATATCAATATAGAACCGCCGGTTATAGATGCTCGACGATAAACAAACATCCTATTCGGTTTCACCAGCATTTACAAACTATGTCAATTATTTTAAGCCGTTCACGGTCATCTGATTATATTTCCTCTCTTTCTGATTATAGGCCGCACTATAAACGAGCATAGGATGCCAGGGCCAGCCTTCGGAACAGCCGTAATATAAACTATATACGAGCCAACAGCTTTTATGTACGACTTCAGAATCCGACGCGATACGAGCCCATGAACGGTATCATTGAGGGGAGGCCCATCGATCAAACTGACCAAAAGAACCATTGGTATCAAATCGTTGTCAATATATTCACCTCGAATAGGTATTATCGGAGAATAGTGAAAATTTCGAGGGGTGAATCACTAGCAAAAATGTGTACACCTGACATTTTCCAACATTTTCACCCCTCGGAAAATTCGTAAGAGTAATTAACAATCAGAAGAGACGACAAAGTGATCCGGTATTCATATCATAACGATTTCGAAGCGTACTATACGCTGGAGTCCAATAACTATTTTCCTAAATTATATTTACGATCGTCGAAATCAGCATCGGGATTCTGGTCTAATATTAATCCGCTCGGTGTATGGAATATCGAATTTCGAATATAAAAAGAATATAATATGACCCTTAAGATTTCTGCATCTGCAAAGACGAACTTTAGCACGCCGTAGCTTTCAAAGGTTAACTCTGAGAGGAAAGTTGCAATTGAATTTTTTCTTCTATTTTCAATTATCTGATGGCGCTATTTTTTTTTCTGAGACTAACGCCAGCGCCATTTTTCCGATAATTAGTACTTCAACACGACGTAACTTCGAAACGGTCATTCTCGGAGAAAAATTTTATCAGGCTTTTTTCTTCCTCTTTCAATTATCTAATTGCGCTATTTTTTTTTTTAGAATCTTCGCGCAACCTATTTTCACGTGAATTAATCATCGGCAAGATCTGTTGGATGATAGGTTTTGCGGAGGTTTAAAAAAAATAGCGCAATTAGGTAATTGAAAGAGGAATAAAAAAGGCTGATAGAATTTTTCTCTGAGAATTACCGTCTCGAAGTTACTTCGTGTTAAAGTACTAATTATAGGAAAAATGGCGCTGGAATCGGTTTCAAAAAAATTTAAAAAAAAAAAAAAAATAGATTCCATCAGATAATTGAAAATGGGAGAAAAAAATCAAGTGCAACTTTGCTCTCAGAGTCAACCTTCGAAAGCTACAGCGTGCTTAAGTTCGTTTTTGCAGATGCAGAAATCTTGAGGGTCATTAAGAATATGTCGAGTGCTTAGCGATAATTGCGAGGTTCACTCAGGTCTGCATACCTGTATGCGGGTTTTTACGAAAGATAAATTGATTTCACACGTCTTATGTCTCACCGGTTTGGCGCCAGCATATCGTAGAGCTCGGGGAATTACAGATATCGAATCACATATGCTGTTGTGTTAGTTGCGATAATATAGGTGAACGTGATGTGATACCGATACGGTTGCGGTGTTGAAGGCCCTTGGATAGACCGTAGGCCACAAAATCGTAAATTTTATCATCGATAATTGATTAAACAATGGACTATCAGCGTTCCTATCTACCGGGCGCTCGCTTACTTCGTAGTTTCGTACGAAATCAATCACAGAGAAATCAGTATGTAACGTCAGCTCGCGTCAAACGAGCCTCAGTTCCTCGTAACGATAAGACACGAGGCTTTTTTTTAAGACCCGTGCAAAACATTACCGAGAAGTCTTGTCGGCACGGTTGTTAAATATTGGGCTTTGAATTCGAAACCTGTAACATCTAGTTGACGCGGTGCACTACGCGGAAACCGCGGCTCCCTCCCAACGCACACGCCGCCAGGCGTATCGCATGGCATCGTATTCCTGTGTCTTGATCAAAGCAATCAGATTCAATTTATCGCATTATAGGCTTGCGGCGGGATTTTGATTTATGGAAGAGCTGACTAAGGCTTCTTCTTCTAATCCTCGCATGGGGTGATCTCATCATTTTCCGTTTAATCTCTGTATAAAAAGCGAGGGAAAATATCGCGTGTCTAATGGCATAGGGTCGTAAGCGCCAAAAACGCGATTTTGGTGGCAAATGGTCGTATAATTTTTTTTTTTTTTCACGGATACGTCGATCTTTCATTACAATTTTTCATGAAAATTAAAAACAACGTGAACGCAAGACGTCGTTAGCGCCCTCTTTTTTTATGATTTTTCACGATTTTTCTGAATACTTGAAAAAACGATCGTTTCGAAAAATTTGATAAAAATTAGTCGTGGTTAAAAGTAGAAGGTCGTAAGCGCCATTTTTTTTCTCATGATTTTTCCAAATAGTTATAAAAACTCGTGAAACGCAAAGAAAAATCGAAATCGACAACGTTTCGAAAATTCATAGAAAAAAATACCAAGGTAAAAGCAGAAGGACCTAAGCGACAATTTTTTAGAAAAAAATGTTGGTGGTTACGTCCGTCTGCTTTTAATTGATCCAATATTAAATTTCAACGTTTACGTTATCGTTCGAACAGCAAAAAGTCGTATAATGGCGCTTAGGTACGTCCTTATGCCATTAGACACGCGATAAATAAATTTTACGGAAACAAATCTTATCTCTTTGATCGACCGAAGAGATCTATTCTATCGATTGATTTATCGGTCCACTTGGATCAACGATATAAAACATCATTCTATAGTCAACAAGATTTTAGATTTCTCTACGAATAATCGCGAGGTTGGTTAAAACGCGATTATTTACGCAACAAAACTGACCTATGCCATCTCAAGCCTCGTCGCCGCACCTGTAGCTAATTTACGATCGGACAGTGATCGGTAGCCCTGGACGATCTCTCCGAGTCTAATAGCCACACCTCGATTAATCGTGGGCCGAAGGTCAGCAGGCCAGAAGTCCTCCACTCATGAATATTCCCTCCGCGAATTTCAAATTTCGAACAGGAAAGTTTCAGGATTTTTTTTTATTTGTTTCATCCGATAATTTAATGATTAGGATTGATGAAAAACACATTGCACCTAATTGTTTACAGTTGGTTTTCGCATGAAGCAAGTTGTTTCAATACAGCGTTCGAATTTCCCGGTCGCGTGTGACGTCAGACAGCACAGTTCTACCGTCTGGCGGCGCTGCGGTCAACCATGGTCAACCGAATAGGATGGCGGTCGGGGTACTGTGTGACGTCACGTGGCCTTTGAAAATTGCTGTTCAGTCACCTGATGTTGATTCTATAATTCTATCACGCATCCCTTCATCATGGATATTTTTTAAGGTTCTTAAATAGTAAAAGAAAAACCTAAGTTTGGCCAGCGCAATGACATTTTGTGCACGTGATATGTTGACGGACGCCGTTGTACCTAGGACCGAGTCATCGGGGCCATCGGGGTCCGACCGAGACGGCGAACGATCAATCGGGTTGTTCGAAATAGCCGGCGTTCCGAGGTAGGATGCAGTCTTCTCGGTGTGAGTGTCGTCACACTGGGTGTGATACACCGGACTCGTATACAGAGCAGACGAGTTACGAGACGAGACGCTGCACCGGGGCTATCATCGGGGGGCAATTTCGAGTATTTTTGTTGTTGGCAAAGTGCTTTTGCAGTGATGGTTCAGGTACGCCTCGTTATATTTACGACCAGAGAAGAACACCGCGTTGCCAACTCGAGTAAGGTGTCGCAGTGTGACTCCGGATGGAACCAGTTCAACGATTCTCAAGCTGCGTGTGAATACGTTCACACCAGAGATTAAGAAGATAACCCGACATCCATCTCATCCCATCTCATCCTTGTATGGATTTCATCCCAAATTTCATCAAAGTTCTTCTTCCTTTTTCCAGTCATATCGAATATTTATACCGACTGTCTCGTTCAATAACTGGGACAGCGTCACCTTACGGAATCGCAGTGGGGGTAAAAGAATAAAGATAGTTCCTCGGTGCACATCCCGTGGGTTGGCATCGTCGCCGACTCTGTCAGGTCGGTTATTTTCATCACACTAGTCGGGGTTCACGACCTGCACGTTGCTTGCTGCTGCGTATGATGTAATCTCGAAGTGATGCTGCCGCAGGTGAAGAGGGGGACGAATCTTCTCGCGGCTAGCTTGCGGTGGTAAGACGAGAACGAGAAGACTGCAGACAGGGTGAGGAGGATCGGAGGAAACCCCGCAAGATAAGCCGTGCGAGATATCGAGGCTGCGAGCAGACTGCGTGTATCACTGGCTATATGACATTAGAATGAATATGTTCACGAAATTGGAATTCTTTAACAGGTTGATATTTCCCGGTTTTCCAGAGGGTGGCCGCCCTGTTTTAGACAATTTAGACATTAGCCACGTTACAAAATAGACACGCGGCTTTCCACGTGCTGGGTGGGTTTCAGGTCCTCCATACGTCACCGGCGGAAGTGCGAGACCGTTAAATTAGAGTCAATTCACGTCATAGAGGAAGTTGCAATTCGCGTGGGCACGTGGACTGGTGACAAAGCCGGAAGAGTATACCAATGAGGGCGGAATTTTGAAAATATTTTTTCGCAGACTGAGAACTCTGCACCACATCCGGTACCGGTGATTAATGCCAGCTATATTAGGTTGCATAACCGTTCTAGATAAATAATTCGCGTGGGTAATACACGGTGTAGAGAATATGGAATGAATCTATCCGAGGCGGAGGCCGATCGGCAAAAGCGTTTATTACCGTGTAAAATAACTTGTTTTGAAATGATATTCAGCGAATTTGCTAAACGAGTTGATCCGACACCTGTCCCCTTGCCGTAGCTGTTACCCTTTAATCCGGCCACACCGGGTTTTTCTGATAGCCAAGGTAAGTTAACGCGGGCTAAAAATAACTGGTATTCACCTCCGGACTAATTATGCGATACACCTGGCTGGAATGGTAATCAACCGGCGCAATTAATGCACTTTTACGATGGAAATACTGCGTTTAACTGCTTTGTTTCGATATCTCACGATATGTGTGTACATGCATGTGCTCAGCAATAGCTCACGGTGGGACCTACGTTATGCATAAACGTGCGATTCATTAAAAAAAAATCAGCGGCACAACGAACTCTAACCGAACGATAGGGTGGTTATTATCACCGTGACGAGTGACTACGTTTCCTCGACGACTTGTTATTTTCATAAATATTCAGCATACGTTAGTAGATTGTTACACGTTAGTTTTTTTGCTTCTCTTTCACAGTATTTTCCTTCACGAAATAAAATGAGACAGCTGATCGAAAAATTAAAATTTTTGGGGGTCTCCGATTGCGAGTCTTGTCGAGTGCTTATGGAATTGAGTCTGTACCTGGTGACTCGGCGGTTAAATGTGCAGGAATGCAAAGCCTGCGGAGGATTTCCTTGAAATTTTCTGTCGTACGCGTGTACTCAATAATTTATTTATCGAGTTATTCAAGCGAGCACGTGCACGCAGGTGAATGTTTATATTTGTGAGTGCAGCAGGATTTGATAATGTATATGAGAGAATTTTTGTTCGGTAAATAAATTCAATACTCTTATATCAAACGTGTTCTTGCATCTATACGCGATATATAAAAAATATCAATGTATATCCGAACGAGGAAAGTTGACAAATACTTAAAACATATTCAAATTAATTTATTCAAAACTATATATTATGCTATGTAACGGTCGTTTACTATCAGATAAATCACCAAACCCCCGGGTTTATTTTTCACATCACGAATAAAATAAAATTTGTCTACAAGCCGCGTGTACGTGTAATGTGCCTAATTAATGTAAAGTAAGAGTTCAGCTTCATGATTTATAACCCAAGTTTAATTTCAGCTTGATTTTTTTTCCTTTTTTTTTCAATATCAAACTCAGCATCAATGAGCCGTGAGATTTATCCACACCTCGCGTGAATGAATGAATGAATGGTATGTATACTTTGACCGGAGTCCTCGAAGGTTTTGAAAAAATGAAGATATCCGATCCAATGTTATTCTACGTTGCAAATTTTACCAATTCAGCTTCGCCTTGGGGAGTCGTATTTCCCTGCACGCGCCGAGTGTCTCGCATTTCTTGAAACAAAAGTCCCTGAACTGTTCCGGGATCGTCAAGTATCCCATCGCTAATTTCATTGACCCCTTTGTAACCACGTTCAAATTTTCCACATGCCTCTCATATAAACAGAAGAGGAAAATGTGTTATCGAAGCTTCTTTCAATCTACTCGGATGAATATAACGATCGATGACTGTAATACCATTAATACCTCAAGGATAATCGAAAGGAATAATCATGACTCGTGGATAAACAAATCTTTCGATTTATGGTATGGAAAATAAGAAATCACTGTCAACAATACGGTCTAATAATTCAATTTTATCTAACAATCAAATTACCGTTGAATTGTGAATTTGCAATCTGCGATTACCGCACCTGTCGTACAAGTCGTGTGTTCAGGTGCAGGAAACGAGTTGACGTACGGATAATAACGCTATCAGATTGTCACAAGCAAAGAGTCTCACTATATTCGTAATATTTTGTAAAAAAAAATAAAAAAATAAGGCAATAAAGGTAATATGAGGCTGTACCTACAATAAGTAAACGAGAGCCTATGTATAGAATTCATACTCCGTGGAGTAATACTAAGTTGCAAAACCACCGGTCAATTATTTGCCTATACCCGCGTCGTTAGCCAATAGCCAGGCTGCTGGTGACGGCGTGAAAAAGGCGAAAGGTGGAATTCCTCGGTTTCTTTCGCGTCCGTGTTTCTGGAAGCATAACTACTTACGACCTTCCAGGCTGGCCGAGAACGCCGTGCTGTGATCGGAGGTGTTTCGTCGGGCTACGCCAGTCGCCAACCCGAGTGAGCGAATGCTAAGAGCTAAGAGCTAAGAGCGAACGAGCGCGCGCACGCGGCCTTAGAAGGTCGCTTAGCCAAGAGGCAGCAGCCAGTCTGCCTTCTTGTCATCCATACATACAAGACATGCCTGCTCTATCTGCAACCTACGCTGCGTGCATCGGCTCCCAGCCTCGGGTGAACTCATCCTCTTAACTGGCTCAACGAACCGCATACCTCTTCTGTACCTACTCGGATAATGCCAATTCCGGAATCGAGTTATTCCGCTTTGCAAATACAAACGCATTGTCAACGTGACAAGTGCTCTTAGATTTCATTCTATTTCTTTCCTCATGCATGAAACCAAAAATTTGTCGAATGGCGCCTCTGATGGCGAACCTAACAAGTCAACGTCGAAATTTAGTGTAGCACCTATAACTCAAATCATTCTATTAGATACCAAAGAATGTAACAATCATCGCCATTTATGTACTAAATTCTATCATGTACAGCATGCTTACTGTGAATGTACAGCATCGAAGTGGCCTATGGTGATGAAGACTATGAAGCCATATGGTTACTTGCTGTGGAACATCACGAAGCTATGATCCTCTTTACTATGGACATGGTAATGAGTACGATAATATGCATATTTACTTGATGAGAAGTATCAAAATGACGATTGGCATGTTATTTCACGTGTGCCACACCGTCGACGGAAAAATGATGAGAATATCAAAACACATGATCAAGATCGTAGAATCTAAAGACACGCTCTCTTCGAGGATTCTTTGATATTCGAGTAGTCGTTAAGAATGTCTATAGAAATCCCCCTCCCCCTGGTGTACCGTAACGTACCGCACACGTCTGCATATATACCTACGTACGGATCATGTACCTACTTAGTTACTTACGACAATCGACGCGAACATTCCTCCGCGTCTTGGCTCCCACGGGTTCACACCGCAACGGCGATTACACCGTAGCTAGGCTAGACTACCCCGGGGTCCGACTACTGTTCGAGTATACAGAGATACGGAGGGATCAGAAAGATACGGAAGATTGAAAATAAAAGTATGATAAAAAAGTAAAAGAGAATCGAGAGACTGAAGATTGAAGACCGGAGACTGCAGAGTTTAGAATTTACCGTACAGCTGTAACCGTGCTGGTACATACCTGGGGGTTACTAGATCGGAGGTGTAGGTATATCAGCGGAGGCACGTGTTTGCCCCGATGAAAGTAGACCGATGCGCAATAACCTACGATGTACCCATATAGCAGTATAAACCCGTGTGTATAAAATACCTTAGTATGTATAAATTTTATATGTGCTTGGTTATAGGTGATCTCTCGCTCTCTCCTTGTCTTTACACCGAGGTATAACTCATAGCGAATAACGCCCGCGCCGCAGCGTCAGGTAATCGCACACAGCCGTATAAAGAAGCATGTATGCTAGATCGAATGAATATAATAAAGACAAGAGACGAGACGAGAGACATCTGTATGTATAATGTATCCTTTCCGTCACACGTGTAGGTGTCGAATTCGCGATAGGGCGTCTGCAGGAGCCTGATAAGATGATATCGGCGTATGATCGGATCGTTGCATAACATGCTAATCGTCAACGATCAAGGATTCTCGAGGCGAGATCGACGCGATAGCGGTAAGGACACCCGGTGGGAGTCAAGAGGCTGCGAGATCTCCGATTAAGCGACTTCCGTCGACAATTTGTTCAATAAAATTATACGACTGTACATCGAGTTACGTATTCGCGGTATGGCGAATCGACGACAATCTCCAGCCTCCCTTATCTCATTTTTTGTTATACTGTATTAGGTTTTATTATATTCGCGAAACGTGCGTCGACCCCGTTGGGGGGAACCGGAGATCCTCGCTTATCACGTTCGCCTATTTCGCATTCTCCTTACTTCCTCTTTCGGGGATCCACTTATTGACGTATTCGTTGTACACCGAGTTATTTATATTAGTGTTGGGTATGCTAAGATCAAATTTTAATACTCGAGTAAGACGAGGGCGCGTAATGTAATCCTTATTAATTCGATGCGATAACGACATCGGAAATATGTCAGGACATTTTCGCAGTATCGTTTATTATTTCTGAATTGATAAAAATCTCAATTTCTACGATTCTAGTTTTTTGTTTCTTCATAATGTATTCAGATGTTCTAGATTCAGGTATGCGGAGGAAACCGGGGAAATAATGGGAAGCTTTACTATCTCCGACTCTGTTACGTGTTGCCAAGAAACGCGTCGCCGTAGATAGGAAGGTACGTACCTGTTGATTTACGAGCAAGCTCTACTAGCCGATCTGAATATTATTAGGAAATCACGGAGTCCGACTTCCACTGCATTCCCCTGAATATCCATACACCAGAAACCTATGTGCGGAAAGAGAATCAGAGAAGAAGAGGAAGAGACGGATGAATATATCTCGCGGAGAGTAGTAAATCCGGTCGCAGGCCAGCCATCGCATCTCACAAGTGATTTATGTTCATTCGGTACGATCTTAGTAAAGGGAATAGGTAACGCGTTGCACGTACTATACATATAGATAGATTCCTAGTTCCCGAACTGATCAAAACTATCGCGAATTTTTTTCGATGATAATTGAATACTTGCGTCTCCTCTACTCGGAGAAACTGATCCAGTCTTATCTCCGCGCTGCCGAGCTGATAACCGGCTCAAATCTCTCCGTGCATTGTTGGGTGAGGTGAAATTATGAAAACGGATACCATAGTCGTGGGTGTTGTGGAGTGAAATGTTCCAATACAGGAGCAGGTCGCGTGCGAATGCCGGTAGTTGAGGCGGCCCGTGTTCGTGTGGGTACTGCCGGGCCCGGTTGGACTAAATACCACGCTGATACGATCATTCATTTGGTCCTATGCAAGCGTAGCATGGGCTCGACCAGCCTATCCGGCGATACACGGCCCCATAGACTCGGTGACTCGATCACGCACACGCGTGCACCGTGCATGGGGTGTTAACCGCGTACGTCAGGCAGTAATGCTGCCGTCCGCGTCCTACGGCGGTGCTGTACTCCGCATTGGGTACTTCGCCCGGTATCACCTACCCGCCTACTAAACCGCTACAACGATACCGATATGTTGGATCAATAACTGATCAAATACCTCACGGCCGTTTAGCTCGCATAAATCCTCGACCCACATCGCGTAGGCGTTTCCGGTACGACGTGGCCATCGATTTTCACTAGAGGCTGATAAGACTTGAGTGGATTCGGAATAAAACAGTGGTCAGAGTTCGTCCACGGTCGGACTGTAGATCGAATTCTTCATTTCACTCGACGTCTGAAGAAGTAGCTACGAGAAGTATCGGTCACAGAGAGAGCTCGATTTTTTTTCTGAATTTTGTTCCATGTTCTGAAAAACATTTTGTACAGCCTAAGGCGGGAAAACTAGGCTCGAACCTCGAGGAATTTTCACACAGAGCCCAAAGTGAGATATCAAAAATCTGACACGATTGATTCTTCAGGACGGTGAATTGAGTGTGAATCCCCAATTTGAAAAAAAAGTATTCAAAATTGTAAGAGTTACTCTACTTTACAGCTGGTCGTATAGAAATCAATAACTAGCCTACAATTTCCAATATTCGTCAATGACATTTGTTGTGTACTCTTAGTGTACAAAAATGCATTCGGAAGAAAATCGACAACGATTTGTGATCGGTGAAGCCCCCCTCAATATCGTCGGTCTCAATCAATGAACAAAGTCGACAATGCAGTATTCGTTCCACTTGTTTCTGTACCTACATTGAGTAGGGTGCACAATTAGCACAATTAGCCAAGCGTTTACTCTGGAATAGAAGAGATACCATATTCCGGTTCATTCATTCGGCATCACCTCGGAGTCCGAGTGAAGTCGTGTGTGGGATAAGATATCAAACATCTAGATAATGAAAATAACGTCTAAATGAGGAGGTGAGGTCAATAGACGAAATCGGAATCCCTTCGAACCGTTTACCCCCAATTCCTACCGTTGTATAGATTAGATAAGACGGAGTACAGTCCCAACAGATTGATCCCGAATTAGCGCTATCTCTCACCCAATTTGGAAAGCCTTCGATCTCCGTACCGGTAACCCGGAACAATCTGCATCCATATCCTCAAACGCCTGCTGCAGCTATCCGAATGAATTCGAAGCAGACAGATTCATTACGTATACCGCGGTAACGGTTAGTCACCTGAGATAATGGCAGTCGCACGTTGGTAACAGGAAATTGATTCGATAATAAAAATACGCGCGCACACATGTATGTGAGGTAAAAAGAAATTCTTGCGAGTCGATTCAGCGCGAAAAATAACGTCAACAAGTTCGCAAGCGGTTTATGAGCGGTAACTCGCGGTATTATTTTTTCCCCCCGCGTGTATGGTTGTTTAGGCGTATTGTTAAGTGGGTATGAGTCAAGTCTCGCGACCGTAGCCCGTGGCCCGTGGCCCGTAGTCCGGAGTCCGGAGTCCCCCGTCCCCGGTCTTGTAAGCAACATTGTCCAAGCGTGCAACGCGTTGCATTCCTCTCTCACGCTGCTGCAGAGAGCGGTTGGTCGGGGCACGGCCCACACACAAGTTTCAAACATTAAAGGAGGCCCCACCGCGCGTATAAGGCCCGGTTCTTGGGCCGAACCCCCCGGCCCCTGGCCACCCCCTGCGCCACGAGACCCGAGAATGTATGCCGTGTCTGTACACTGCCGTCCCTGCTGTATGGTGATAAACCGAACTCGCTAGTCAACGGCCGTGCGGACGCCCTTCCACGAATTCTACCGCAAGCGGAAAACCTAATTTCACCGGTTGACGACCGCGACACCGGGACCTTGATTCTAGTAGGAAATTTCAGCTCCTTTATCGAATCGCGCACGTTTATCCCTTTTCGGATGGTCGAATGTAGAAGATTATCGCGGTATTTCCGGGCCATCGTGATCACGGCGATCGACAATCGCGAGCGGAATACCAATGGATGATTATTAGGGACTAGACTAAGCGACGTGTTATAGACAACAATCTCTATCGTGATAATTTATTCGGCTCTGACAATGAGCTGCCATGCCGCAAGAAAATTTACGCTTTTCAGTAGAATGAATGAAATTTCGCATGATTATTCTTGATAATTTCAGTTTTACCTTCGACGTTCAAAAATGTTTAGTACGAGAACAAAAATGACTATTTTTTGTTTCAAATTTGTAGTAAAAAAAAAATTGAAAAGTATAAAATTTTCAAGTACTATTAATTAAATACATGGAAAATATTATCGTGATGTTCATTCGTCTGAGCTAAAAAATCAAGTCACAATCCTGCAGATTATTGTGAGTGTTCTTGAAAATACGTAGCAGTGTTGAAATCGAGGGGGAAATAACTCGTTCAAATAACGTGTCAACAGCTCGGTAAAATATTGAGAAATAACCGAGGAAATAATTAAAATAATGAAAAGAAAAGAAAATAATAAGAAATAACTGAAAGAAAATAGATTAGAAATAAAAAAAAAAAATGATTTGAGATAAAAGAAAGAAATTGAAATAGATGAAATAATTCGAATTATTTCACCGAAAAAAATAATGTGTCAGTCAAATCTTGAGTTATTTCCCCCTTGGTTGAAAGAGCTGTGCCATGAATGATAATTTACTCAAAATTCGGTCTCAAGGTGTGTAAGAGAACGAGAAAGAGTGAAATCGAATTTTCCAGTTTCCTCAATTTTTTCAATCTGAGGCGTCAATGTGGCCTCAAATATCGAAGAAAATGAATCAGATCACGTAAAAGCGATCGAGATCGTAAACGAACATTCGCCAGAGATCAAGGCTGCAGCCCGATGCACTCGGGAAGGTTGGCAGTGCTGAATCCTTGTGGGACGTACAAGGAGAATGCATCGAGGCCAGGGGTTGGTGAACGCCCGTGCGTCGCAGAAGCGATGTCCTCCCGGAGGATGTGCCATTTGTATAGTTACCATTGGTAAAAGAGTCACGATCGAAGTTGAGCCACGGGGAAAACACATTTCGTATTTTTCATACTAAAATTACTACTGTATTTTTCCTCAATTAACGGTGAATCACTGTTTTTGCGAATACGACACTTCTGACGTAGACCACACCGCGACTCCTCGGAGGAGGCCCACGCAAAATCTCCTTTCATACATTCACCCACAACATCAGATTATTTTCGTCTTATCAGTTACCCGTTACGAAAGTACGCAGCGTAACAGTGACCGCTGTCATAATCCGCACGTGGGCCTCGATTTTCTCTGTCTACACTATTGGAAAAATCCAACTAGACAAAATGTCCCAGTTATTCAATAATACGATTAGAAATATTGTCAAAAATGAACACAAGATTTTTTCTGGACATGTTTCAACATTTTATTTCTATCAGTTGAATTTCGCACCCTAAAGAACGCAGACAGATTTCCGTTATTTAAAAAATTCATTAAACTATGTGGCAGTATAATAACTGTCAGAAGTCTTTTATTTTTTATTCTCTCTATCAGACTGGGCCTTTCGTCCAGCGACATATCGGTCAGATGTAGATACACGTGTATATTATTGCGCAAATCACTTTCTACATCCTCCGATTCTCTGTAAGATAAATTTCTGCTCTATATCCTCCCACCCCCCCTGCGGTGTCTGACACTCGACAATCGTACTAATCTAGCCTAGATAGAGATCGGCGACAATGCCAATGGCGGAATTGATAGGAAAAAAAAAGAAAATGAAAATGTGAACGCTTCAACGTGCGAATACCGTAGACGCGATAGCTCGCGATATCCACCATGAAACGCAAAGCTGCGTAGTAAAAGACGGCGGGAAGAAGGAGTCGTGCAAGAGGCAAGGCAGGAAAGCAAGCGGCTGGTTACCGACGGATGGGAGGACATCGAACTGAAATGGCCTCTGGGAGCGCATTCCACTCTCGCTGCCTCTGCCTCAGCCTCAGCCTCAGCCTGAGCCTGAGCCTGTGCCTGAGCCTCGGCCTGAGCCACCGACATTCCCACCTGCCCCTTCCTCCGCTGACGGAGCCTCATCCCTTGTGCAGCATCCTCCTTTCGGTCTACCAATGTTTTATTTCGCCCGTGCATTCCTTAGCCTCCAGTTGCCACGGGACGTTCGTGTTCTCATCGACTTTTCTCAATAAAACAGCGAGCCTAGACTCTATCATGTTGACTGAAGAATTTTCTCATTCATTGAAACCATTTTTTTGTTTTGCAATTTCGCACAGTTTTGTTATTTTCTCCAAAAAATCCCATCATCGATATTTATTGAAACCAACCGCCATCGGTTGTCTCATATCATATCGTATCATCGGTAAATGATTTCGACCGCGTTCTTACGCACGTGTGAATATTTTTTGTGCAGCGTTTCTTTTTTCTCGAATAGGATTTCAAGATTTTTTATTCTCACTATCGCGAGTAGACTCGTTGTTATTTCACTTACAGACATTCCGTTGTCCCTCGTATCTGGCAGGAGGCACTATGCGTCTCGGCAGGTGCATAAAATAACTTTTACTGCCAAGACTGTGTGTGGTGCACTATTGCAACGAGTGAGTCAAATTACCGTTACCCATTGCAAGTGGGACTTTTGAAATAAACTCGAAAATACACCTATTATTGTGACCCGAAGCCCTAAGATAATTCCCTTTTGTTTTCTCACGCTCTTCTGAAAATCTTTTCTTTTGATAGTAATAAAACTATAGACGGCAGAAATGGAGAATTCTTATCGATGATAGAAATTTGTGAATCGTTGTTTCGAATCTTATCCTTGAGCCAGGTGTTCGCGGACCTAATAATAACGATAATTATCGAACGATTACGAAATCTACAAGTGTTTAAAATATTGTTTGAAGATTAAACGTGTTACCGTGTCTACAGCTGTGTGATAGATAAGACCCAGACTGAGACAAATCGGAAAAAAAACACAACAATTAATACAAACGAAATTAGAACGGGTTTTGAAGATATTTACAAAACCAAATTGAATCAACATTCAAACAAACAAATAATAATAATAATAATTCAAAATGTTCAATTGTCTTTTAATTTCTTTACATGTAGGTTCTGTTACAGATAGATTACGAAATGGGGTTAGATTCTAATTACGCTTTAGAAAATCTCCCGCAGACGCGGTTGCCTCGAACGGATTTGAACTTTCTAATCTGCAATGTGTTATGAGACTACGTACACCGTTATCGGCGAGGCGTATTTCGCGATATTTCGCGCTATAAGGTCTGAATGGGTTATTCCGATGGAATGAGCGTTAGGAAACATTAGAGCACCGGAAATCTTGAGCTTGGATAAGATAATATGTACGTCGGTTTGCCCGTCCTCGCGTTGTGCACGTCGATGCAAATTATCTGAACCTCTTTGGCGCTTCCTCCGTCCTCCATCCACCAGGATGGTTAATCTCATTTCTCAATTGTTTCAGGGCGCTTAGCGAGCGGATCCGTCTAAATACCGTTTCACTGCGCGGGAGTAGACACACAGCCGTACTTGCCAGAGTGTAAACCGTTTGAAGGATATTTGATCTGATAAAACTTTGAAAGCAGCTGTGGCGTACAGCTCGGTCTAGTTACGGTAATAAATTGACTCTATCACACAAGGGCGTGTTGGAATCGTCCTTCGTCGTTGTCGTCGGAACTCTGCGCACAACTATAGAAAAAATAACGTAGAAAGCAAATGACTCTGCCGCTACTGAATCTTCTTGCAAAAAGTCTGAATTGATTTTGGCAACGAATTTGGAAAAGCAGAAATTTTCTTCTACGAGGCAAAACCGAATCGGGTCAAAGAGCAAAAAATACCGTGGATCAGTTAAGGCCAAAGTTATACGCGTAGGCAGGATGTGGATACCGTAACGTTTCCGTATCCCATTCAACGAATGAACTATGAATGGAGTACAGAGACCGACGAGTGTAGACTCAGTTTCGCCGAGATAACAGATTTTAGTAGATCCATTGCTCAATTTCTGGGTAATCGATTGATAAAATTAAAGGATGCAAACGGCCTCCAGACTCGAGACGCTTCCGCTGTCCATTGATGGCGATTGGCGACTGACGTCATCCGATCGTGACATGAATCGAATAAGTTTTTCAATTATAAACGGAATATTTCAGGGTTAAAAATTTATAAGAGGGTGCAAATGGAACCGAAGAAAAAGAATGATTGGAATTTAATATAGACCGGATGTAAAGCACGCCTTGGGAACGCGCGACGAGTCTCTGTCGGAGTTCCAGTCAATGGTTAAATGTTGTGGAATTTTGTATGATACACACAGAATTGAGTGAAATTCCAAGAAATGTCGTTCAATTTACGACACTGCAATATTTTTATCTGGTAGCCAGTGGTGGATCGCTCGGACCAAGACCGAGACCGTGTGACGAGATTCAAGAAGCGGAGGGCAAGAGGAGCCGTCCCTCCGTTCCCGTTCCCGTTTCGTCGTGCCTCTCTCTCTTGGTCGGGCCGGTATACCTTCCTCACTGTCACTCTTTCTTTATCTCGTACCGTTTGTCTCTCGCGATCCCCCCCGGAGAGTAATAAGGCCCCACTGCGGTAAGACGATGTTAGCGGATGTGCCGTTACCAGGCCGCATTCCCTTCGGGCACGCATGCGCGACGCGACGCATTCCATTGTATTTTACATTTCAGTCCATATCTCTCTTCACGGTACGATTATTGCACGTTAATTTCTATATTTCCGTGCCATTATTCCGAATTCATCAAGACAATAGAAGAACCCCCGATGCGTACGAATACCGATGACGAAACTCTATTTTATCGCTTATGAAAATGATCGAAAGGGAAATATAACTATGCAAATGTAAGTAGGAGAAATAGAAAGAAACGGAAGTTGCGAATATTGTTGCGGTTCGGACGATATAAGTGAATGGATGATTTATTTTATTGTCAGACAAATCGCTTAGTAGCTGCTGTAGGAAACCGTTGGCAGTCAAAAGAATGTCTTGAACTAGGAAATGGGGAATGTAGATGATGGCCATACGCAAGACAGCCTGAAAGATTAGTCCGATGTCTGGCAACAAATGGACCAATTCCTGCTTCCGTAAAAAGATTTTCCTTTCATCGTTAGTCGATCGGACGAATCGAAACAGGGAAGCTAAACGACTGTGCTGCGATTTTATTACGCAAGATTGATATACCCGGTTTGGGATGAGCGTGAGTTTGAATTAGATAGCAATAATGATTTTGTTGCCTATTAGGTACAGCGACGACCTAAACCTACTTATTAAGCGTTAGGTAAGGTTGCCGTTTGAGTCACATGCGTTCGATTAGGCCGGAGCCCCGTTAGCAGCCACTTTGGAAGACAGGTACTGAAAGAGAAATACCACCGTGTGAGTCAGAGCCGCGGAGTCAGTCAATTCTCTGTGGCGACAGCGGCTAAAAATGGTGGGGCAATACAAACTCATTGCCAAGTGAAAGAGAAATGGTTTTATTTCTGCTAAAGCGCGTTACCTAACAACCTATTCGGATTTAGAATAGCACAAACCGCGAATGTTTCTCTTGTCTGACCATCGAGGGAGAGATTGTCCCAAATTCACGGCCTTGTAACCGAGCTAGCAGCACTCGACAACCAGCTCATGACACAGATATCAGCCACAACTAGGTTCTATGCCAAATTCAGAAAATTTGCAAAACTAAAAATATAGTCAGAAATCTATAACATCTTTTCGCATGTTTGGCCAACGAGGCTGGTTCCAGATTTTATTAAAAAACATCAATATCTTATCCAAAGTTCATTGATTATCCAAATTTATTGAAAAGTAGGTCCCAGGAGGTCAGCGTAGAAATGACAAAGGGTATGCGGTGTGACAGAAATAGCGCATTTTTCATTTATGGAGTTTATTAGATCGAGTGACGTCACGGCTCTTATTAGTGGTGCAATTCTCGTAACGGAATGTCGGTCACTAAGTTATGAAACTACAAGAATCCATTTGCTGGATAAAGCATTAATGCTTCCAAGTATACACTTTCTCCTTGAGAAGATGTTGACGCGGTATCGGTGTATACAGATCCTGTGATCATTTTGTGAAACATAAAACTTGCGTCGTTAACAAAAAACAAAAAAAAGGGGGGATCATAAAAATAAAGATGAATATAAAAATTAAGAATAAAGAACAAGATTCAAACTTTTGCGGTGAAAAAACTTTGCGTATAAAACGCAGCGGAAAGTCTTTTCTTGACGTTACATCCTACATAGCTACAATATCCCGAAAAGAGTTCTTCGTCCATTCGGAAGTGGCGATTTATCAACTTCGCGCATAAAAATAACCAAGATCAATGTTTAGTTCACCGACTTCAAAAATTCAATGTACTCGAAACCCTCGACCCCTACGGACCAAAAAAAACGGAGACACGATGTTCAAAGAAGAGAATGTGAGAACAAATTTGTGAACAATTGAATAAACTCGACACTGCAGAGAAGACAATGGCTCCGATCGAACATGTATGCAGTGGGTCAAAGAACCTTCTAATTTGACGTAATTTCGTTCGGATGAGACGAGATTAGAAGAAAACTACCGCTGGCCATCCGAGACCAGAATTACAAGTACTGGTCCATCCGCCCCTCGAGCGAGACGCATCGGTCAGCAGAATCCTGCTGTGTCCACATTTTAACGGAAATTCCGCCTGTCCCTGTCTGCTATCGGTTCAGGATAATTGTGGGTTTTTTAGTTGGACCTGAAAACGAGGACCGTCCATCCTTCTTGGCGTGTCTTTATATCGCGTTCAAAGAGTTCTCATTCTTGGCTCTATCGCGCGGTCTGGTTAGCGTTTTGAAAGTTATACACAACTCGTGGAATTCACTTTCCCCGCAGGGTTTGCAGTCTCGGGGACCCAGGTCGCCCGGTTTTTATGTGCTTGTCAACAAAACTTGGCCAATAACACCTCCGGGTAACGACTACACACGCCTACTACCTACATAGACCGAGGCTCGAAACTGACCACCAGCGGAAACGTAACAGTGGCACGCGAGAACGAGCGGTGAGACGGTGAGACGGCGAGACGGTGAGACGGTGAGATTGAAAAAGGCGGCAAACCGTCTCACCCGAATACCCAGGGGTTTCCCCTATCAGCGCTTAGCTATCCTGCGAGTGAATTTCAATCGATTCAATTCATTTCACCCGGACGTGTTTCACCTTTCGTAACCTTTGCGTCGGTAACGATCTAGAGACTAGAATAGAAATCACTCGGCCGTAGTCTCGAGGGATATGAGAATGAGAGGGGGAGTCAAACGATCGGGGCTCAACCTGGGACGGTAATATCGTGCGAAATAAAATCCTCAAGTATAACGTCACGTGCGCAAACTTGCCCCCCAAGTTACTAATTATCACCTCGGCCCCCCCACCTGTTTAAAATATACCAGTTAATTGCTCTGAGTCTAGCTGCGAGCGGTACGTCGGTTACGGGATAGATGATAGATAGTAATAGCTCGATAAACATACCATTAGCCTACTTAATGGAAGATGGGATAATTTCTGGAAGCGTAAATCCTCCACGTGTCTCGATTTAGCCAGTGTGAAATGTAACACAGTTTAAATTTGTCAACGTGCTAATTCATACTCATTGAACCCTTTCGAAACTAAATCCCAAAAAATAGATTCCTAGCGTAATTCTACATGGAATTCCGAACAAATACATGGAAAAATATTTCAGTTTCACGCAAAAATCGAGAAATGATAGAAGATAAAAATCGAGTACAGTAGCTTGAGGTAATTTTTTCACTACTTCCACGTGCAGCTCTGCCACCTTTCACTTACTCTCAAGCTCCTTAGTTGTTACAGAAAACGGCTTATCGATGGACTTAGGGGTGTTAAAGTCACTTCAAATCTGCGTTTTTGCTGATAATAAACGGACTCAATCCGACTTATGCTGCAGAAATTGCGGATCTTCCTAAAGTCGATCTTTTTAGAGTGCATAAGAACTGTGAAACAACGTGTTCATGTTATTACTACATTTTTCTTTGAAAAAAAAAAAATAATTAGAACGAAGAAGGATAATCAGCACTAGACTAATTAGGCCAGGTCGGCGTTGGTGGTAGGATACGCGATACGAAAGTCTAAGAAAACCTAATTGAATTTCATAAAAATGTACGTGCGAAGCAATTAACATATACTTTTTGTAAATTAAAATTCAACTTTTTCAATATTTTAATATTCATATAACAGTTTTGAAAATTCAAAATCATTCTGAAATTTCATAGCCAAGAATATACTGAATTTCATATACAGAATACTTCGAAAATTCAGCTGACTCATATGATATAAAAATTCATGATAATTTCATTAAAAAATGGGTTTCCACTGCTACAATAATTGTTGAATCGGATCATAAAATGTAGCAGAGTGAACCAAAAAAACGAAAATTTTACGCTCTTAATTGGATGGACTATTGATAATCGACTGTAATACCTTTATCACTGAAAACTAAGAAAGAATCATAGTATGTTATGAATCTTCCAAACAGTTTCATAAATTCAATAGAACCATATCAAAATTGAGATATAGTGATTGAAAACTCGGTATGTTTTTTCAATATTAAGACACAAGTATGAAATTTCAAGATATTTTTATCAGTGAAGAAAAAAATTATAATTTTGTGCTTACAGAAACTGCAGGATTACAGCATTGAAACAATACTTTCACTCTTTCACCACTCGACGTGACGTCAGAATAAAAAATTTCACCGCTATCTTTGAATAACCCAACGTTTCCTCCTTTACAAACTTTAAATTTCAAGTCCCACGTTTATTATTCGTCATCTGAATGAATCGTTTGAAAAACCCAATTATTGAATTTTTTCCTCATACAGAGTGTTTACGAGTCGAGGAGATACTGTATAGCTGCGTACGGTCGTCGTCGTTCTAGATAGATGTCAGTCTCAGAAGAATGTGTTTACCGCAGTCAAGTTTACACGAAATGTGTAATAAAAGTTTCCAGGTCGTATTTATTTTTAACGCTTGCGAGAAACCCGTGCATCAAGAAGCTGACCGTGTATAGTTCGGTCCGAGAGAAAAGGTTGACCACGTGTATGTACACATAAACTTGTGGTTATATATATATATACAATATAGTATATGTAGTATATGTAGGTAGAATACGTACGCGTGCAACCATCGTGCGTGATTTTCCTCGTAAACCATTCTGACCTCAATTGCGCGAAGTCGATGACAATCGAGAATTACCTGGGCAAACAAACATCGAGACGTCAAAGCAATAACTTTATTTGCGTCAAATTAATGAACTTTGCACCGGTATCGTGGATCGCTCGCGGTTCATACCTCGAGCTTACGGACGCTGATCGGCTTCGCGTGCTGCATATTCGTATTGTCTTTGAGAATCTGTTCTCACAGGTGTGACACTATAAGTAATACCGGTATCAATGGTGGTTTGACAACATCGACGATGTAAGATTAGTGTAAAAATCATTATCGACGATAATAAAATCGCATCTACTAAACAAGATTTATTAACGCGAATTGTTAAAATAACCGTTAGTCTCGCTGCGAGTTATTTATATAATAATTTCCTATCTGCAAATAGCTATTGGATTATGTAATAACACGTTCAGCGGAGTTAACTCGCTTCGTGTACTTGTGTAACGTGTTTCTACGTTGTTTTCAAACAACGCGTCGCGCAGTGCATCGGGTTTGGATCTGACGCATCAAGCGATTATGGAATTTACTCGTAAATATAATATATATATATATATATAGGAGAGAAAACATGTTTCCTGGTGGTGGATCTTTCTACCTAGGTAGAATATATATATGACCACGCATTATCCTTTTTGTCAACAAACACTACCAGGAATAATCAGATATATCCACCTCAGAGTTAATCAACCGCAGTTCGTCGAACATCGTGACGTGGTTGGTAAAAATATTTACTTACCTTTATGCGTTTTCTTGCTATGCAAAATCCTCGTGAGTCAGTTACTTCGAAATATAATGAACAATCATGAAATACGGAGATAATAAATTATTACCAAGTCAGATCGTATTTTTGATGGTGAGAATACAGTTTTCAATCATTTTTGACAGAAATTACCTAGTTAATGACACCGTATTTCATCGGCTTCATTCGCAGCACTACCTGACCATATCCTATGTATGTACGTGCCGCGCATAAAAGCCGCAAAATATTTTAAAAATATATCGCGATTTTAACCGCCCCAAAGTGCGTCACGACCCAGCGAGCGGTCTCGGTTTCTGGTTCGAATACGTCACATAGGTACTCGATGCAATGGACGGCTGGGGTAATTAAATTAGGAAAATATACCACCGGTATCCTCCCGGATTTGCAGACTGTGTTTTGAGCTGGTTAAGTGGCGGAAACCTTTATCGGGGTCTCGTGTATATAGCGGTGATATTCCATTGTCGCGGATGATAATTTTTACTGGTGCAGTTGCGGTGAATAAGGAATTTATAGCGTCACTACGCCCACGTGATACCTGCACAGCCACCCACGCGCGTGAACGGTTTGAAATAGTGGTCTGAACGCTATGGTTGAACGAAAAAGAGAATTTCGAAGAAAAAAAAACAAGTAAAAAGAGTAGGTTAAAGGTGAAATGAGAGAGATAATTCGCGTGGGAGTTTCGCGTTGATATATAAATTGCGGATGCGACGCAGTCGATCGTTTTTCAGTGAAAAGAGCGGAGGTGGTATTCCCCCCGGTGTATCTCCGATTAATGATAAAGGAAAAGAAAAAAAAAGGTTTTCACAAACTTTCCGGAACGTACGGCTTATCGTAGAGTAATATTGAACTTTCATTGAAAAAAAAAGTTGATCCCACATCCGCATTACCATGAATGAACGTAGTAGTAGTGGTAGTAGTACGGCGGCGCCCTCGTTATCAGCAGCTGTCGTACAAACGCCTTGTACGGTTATCTATCTGGGCATAAGGCCAGCTCTAGCGATGTACACAATCGTTATGCACCACGCTGGCTTTCCGGCTGAGCCCATCCCACGTATACAGACCGCGTTTACGTCTTTGACAATTAAATTAAATCACGCTATCCGTACCCGGTCGGGTCTGAGTTTGGTCCGATACGCATCAGAGTCCGTTGAATCGTGGTTTGACTTTGATAGATCGTAAATCGATATACTCAGGCCAGTCAGGCCTCGTCGATCATAGCAATCGCTCGATTGTATTTTCCGGGTTTCAGGGATGGCCGAATTAAGTTTGTTCTCGGTTGTTTATTTCTCTCCCAAAATCAATTGCGAAAACTATTGTTATTCGGGAAAAGTTAGCAAACAGCTGTTACATGCGCATAATATCGCCGAGTAATTACACCCCTTCGGTTAAGTTATCGGAACCGAATCTTTAACGGTAAATATTGACCGTAGACCGTAAAATTTATCCCGAAGACTCGATATTGCGTTTCAGGAATGAATAATTTTTATAAAAATATACGGAACGCCTACCGCAACAACATTTCACGCAATTCGAGTGCGGTGACGCGATAACCCACGCTGCACACGGTCGGAATTGCAAGTAGAGTAAATATACACGATATTGCAACCTTGTTGCCGTTGACTCAAGTCCCGCTGTACTATCTGTCACTCAGATATCAGTGTACATATAGGGCATCGTTTAACCGCATACATGTGTAAACTGATGAGCTCGCGTATTTTCCCAAGGGACTTTGCCTCACGCAATGATATACGCAATTTGCTAAGTATCTCATTTATTCATTTCTTTTTTTTTTCCATCCAGCAGATTGGGTAATCAAGATTTACGTAGGTCTGCTGTGATTTTACTCGGTCGAACAAACAAGAGGAAAAGTTTTTCACCCCCGTTGCATCCTGGCGCGCAATTGCATTGCCACGTGACGCACGAACATCTCCGTTCCACGTGCTAGTTTTCCATAACTGCCCTATACACCGCAGTTTATCGTTCACCAAGTTTCACGTGGACGTACTGCGTGCTCGGGTACGTCCTTGACCCGACCTCAACATGACGTCTGTCGGTGCAGGAGCGTTCAATCAATTACGCACAATTCGTAATCCAGTTCGCGGATAATCATACGCATCTACGTTTGCCAAGAAGTGAGCTTTCCCCGACGTCTATTCTATCTCGAAGATCCAACGCCTCTCAGGATGTCGATATTTGGACACTCGAGAGACGTTGTCCAGGTGCTTTTGCCCTTTTGCCATGGATAAACAACGCGTGGGCGTGGGCGTAGCCGGTATTGTCACGATAAATAGTGTGATTCGAGCACTACGCCAACGCAGGATCGCGGGGTTGGTTGGGATCCGCGTCGAATGGCCGGATACATTTTCCTTGCACATACCTATCGGTCGATTCCTATCGGCCCTGGTACCTACGAGTACAGGAAATTGCAGAGAGTAGCTCATGAACCGCGGGCACGTCAGACGTGCGGAGAACAACGCGGCTAGATATACCGACCACGCGCGTGTGTCTAACCGGACGGTGGTCTAGGTCGATAAAACTAGGATCGTAAATGTAACACGTCTGAGCCAGTCCATGCGAATGTGTATCTCGAGGCGTTTTACAGGCGTGGGATGAGAGAATGAACGCGGGTAGAGGAACGGCGCTGCAACAAATTGATAAGCGAAACTCCCGTTTCTGGTTTTTAACGATATATAGGAAGGTAGGGTTACCACCGGTTCTCTCGCAGAATCGAGTCACCGCAGGGCTGTTTTATAACCGCGTATCGATACCCCGCGATAGAGAACGTGTTTACGCCCAGACATATTAATGGGCCTTGTCGAACGTACCTATGGGAGTCAAGAACGAACGTTGGTTCCGCGTACCTGAGACCCGAGACACGCGTCCTGGTCGTGGGTACAATAATGTGCATGTATAACGTACTCCGCACCGATTTCTCGGAGACACATAGGCATTCGAGCTACATAGTCTATCTATAGATAAAATTTAAGTGTATTTCCTAGAGAACAGGGGCGCTGCTCGTACCGAGAACCGATCGCGCCGATCAACAGTACGGCGAGTAGTCACTTACAAGGTAACAATGGTCAATTAGTAATTAGCATATTTATCGGATAAAAATATGTTTACCGAATGAAAACTTGTATTTCTATGTTCAATGGGTTTTTTTCCCCGCTACAAACTACCGACACCACATTCCTCAAAAGCTCTTCGAGTAATAATGAAAATACAAAATTCGAACGAAGGCCCAGTTTCTGGACTTCTCAGTCTCGTATTTACAGAAAAATCATTAAAATTGATGAATTTCAAAACCGGGGACATGCTGAAATAAACAGAAGTCTGAAAGGACCCAGTAATTGTCTCCATCGATATAGGGTTTTTTTTCTTTTACTGAATGATGAAATAATTCCATTTCTTCAATCCGACCTGATGCTGTAGAATAAAGTACTTAAACGACTTGAGTTTTGGGGTGAAAACAAAATTGTTTCATTCATCCAAACTGCCCCTGAATCCGAGAGGGTCGTAAGAAGATCGCACAATGTTGAAAAGTTAGTCCCCTCATCCCGATGTAACGACTAAAAGTTGGTCATGTTTGAGTCGTCTAATTGCTTGCACCAGTCGCTAATTGCTTCGAGTGCCGTTTAGAATTTTCTAGGTCTTCGTTCCGTCCCTTAATTTGACTGTAGATAATAAAAAAAAATGTCATAACCGTCGACAATAAGAGCTGCAGTCTGGTTAGGTGTGCCGGATCCAGTCGACCCGGCCAAAGAGGCAAGAGAGCCAGTCGAGTAAGCGCGACCCAATACAGTCGACAGTCAAGTAGGTCAGTTCGCTCGGTGTTCAGACGACGGCCGCGGCGGTGAGTTACATAACGCTGAGGGGGAGAGAAAGTCGTTGTCTCCGCGACGGAGAGGCTCGCTGGCCTCCTCGCCTCTCGCCCGACAGTCGTGTGTTTACAAACAAACCCCTTCTCCTCATCTTTCTCTTTTGACTACCCCTACTCCACCGCGATCTCGGTATACGGCATTTGCGATCGTGCTATGCTCTTTGCGTTCCGCTAGCAACAAATCCCAGTCTCTCCCCCCCGTGCCAGTACTTCATGCGGAACTGCATTGCGCAAAAATTGTGACGAACAAAGAAAGCCATTCAAGTCCTGGGGAAATCCTTCTCTCTTGTCTTTTTTCTCACTCGAGAAACAGGAGTATCTCTTTCTCTCTGCGGTGCGAGAGGCTATGGCTATGATCACAGTCCAGAAAAACAAGCATGGTTTGGTTTTTGACATGGTAGAACGACCTGAAAATTTAGGAATTCATGCAGCGTATGTCTATGGGAAAGTTTTGTTTTTGTGATTTGAAAATACTTAAATACAGAAATACCCCGTCAAATGTCCAACTTTCTGACATCTAAATCTTGTCTTGACTCTCAAAGTCGACTATAAGAGACCGGAAGACGTCTGCGAGAGTTAGGAAAAGATTTAGACGTAAAAAAGTGGGACATCCGACGTCACTCCACACTTGGGATATCTCCTGTTTCTCCCTTTCTGTTGGACGATACGTGAGGTTATTCAAACGTGTCAGTTAAATTGTGAATTATGACGTAAAGGGCCTCACAGAAATCGTTTTTGCCTGGGTTTCGATAGGTGAATGAAGTTTTGGTCTGGTAAACACAATTGTACGGAAAGCTTGACAAGTAAGAGACGTAAATGAAGAAAGAAACTCAACGCCAGCTCATTATTCTGCTTCCATAAATGCAGACTTTGAGGCTTCTATGGCGGTATAAGGTTGGATACGGAACCTGTCGCTATTGAGTTTACCGATAATTCAGGGACTCGGTACTGTTGTTGTACGTGGGATAAGGTATATCTCATGGAGAATATTTTTCTTCTATCCTCGATCTATAAGTAGACTTTTATTGAATAAGAAATTCATGACGTTGCGGTAAGTGAGAAGTAGCGTAAAATTCTCTTTGAGAAGTTTCTTCACTATCTCGTTCCGGATTCTCAGTTATCTCCGTCTTCGTCTCAGTCTCCGTCTCCGTAACTGTATTTAATTGGTGTTTACAATAACTGTTATTCGCGTTTCGCGGGAGGTGAAAGAATTCGTTCCGCGAGCGTATCGGTGTACCTACGGTATACCGTCCGTCAACCAACCGCGGTAATTCAAGTACCGGTGACAAGTTTTTCGACTTAGATATACCGCATACCCTCCGAATTCCTCGACAAATCGAGACCCGGATCTGCCCTGATTCGCAGCAATCGACACGCTGTCAATAATCGGAGAGACATTCGTTTGCGCAGCTTCTCACGATCCGCAAGGACATTTTCAACGAATACTATCAAAAACATCCGTTGAGTCATTTGAACCGACTCGTCACCAGGATATGAGTCGGATGTCCGCAGGCTATAGTATCGATACACAAGGGCGAGAACATGACTTTGAGCACTGCGTCCTTTTTCCTCAAGGAGCCTCCGAATTCAAGGCATCGTGCTAAAATGGGATCACCTAGTACATGTGTGAGAGGCCTTGTGACACGGACGTCGGAGTAAAAACCACCGGACATGCGCTACAGTGGGTTGAAAGTGTTTTGAAAATTTCTAGCCGATAGAGAAAGAGCATTATTCCTAGTGCGCAGTTTGTTTGTAACATGTTCACCGCTTGTATAGGTAGGCAGCTACGCGCAATTTCATGTGTCACAGTGTGTAGGTGCGAGAGTCGAGTGCGTTTACATGACGTATAAAGGGGAATTTTCGCAGTACAAAACATAACCTGCATGTATAGAAGCAACGAGAAATACAGCCACAGTGGCCTAGACAAGTAGGTCGCGGCGCAATACTCTAGTGTATATATACACGTATATAGACGTTACTATTACATAAGCTGGGTGCCTACTTCGACGCCATACGTGTAGCGAGGGGTTTGAGCTATAGAGGTAAAAACCAGACAAATTTTCCGTATATAATAACATGAGTGAGGTAGACCTTGGTAAATCTTTTTTGCGTCGTTCAAATTTCATCTAGAATTGTATTTTTTATTTTTATTTTATGCACGAGCGAGGGAAAGCGCGAGACTTATGAAGTGAAAGAAAACAATTTAGCTAGATACATAAATTGTATTTATTATTTTTTTGCAAATTTTTGTGTTTGTTACACAGTGAAAGAAAAATTATGGGTTTTCGAGTATTGCAGAATGGTCTCGAAGGAGGTTTTCTTCTTTCGCTAGAAGCGTGCATACAAACGTCGATGTGTATACAGGTAGAGTTTATACTAACAATAAGTCATGGTTATAGAACAAAGCAAAGAGGTGGTTGTTGCTCGGCGTAAATTGTCCCTGTGTCGAAAGTTGTTGGTGAGTTATTGCGTTGTATCTGGACGGGCTGCCAGTAACTGGCCTACTTCCATGTCTTACTTGCCGATTCGCAATCACGTAAGTCTATATATGTATGACCCTTATATTTATATATACCTACCTCTTGTTTATGTGTAAAAACCGCATACACGCTACCTTGATATGGATTTGAAGCCTTTAATTTCGCGGACTCGGCTGAAGGCGGATTCACGATCGAGTTTAACACATAATTTTCTTTTTTATTGCATTCTATCAAAATGAGAAAATTATTTTCCCACCTGATACAGAATATGTGAAACGGAAATTTCCGCGGCAAAAGTACTTTTAATTAGATTGTAACTTTTGTTCAATTGACGTAGTAACTACGCACGACCGACGCACGCTCGCGTTTTACTTACTCAGGGGCAGGATTATGTCTGAATGACAACTGCACAAGCATTTCTACAGATAAGTAACACAAAGGAAGAAACTGAAGTACATGAAAATTTTCATATCTAAGCGATTGAGGGAAAGCGCTCATTTTCTTCCTCGACATTCAACGTTTAGTGATCTCACAAACGAAAAACAAAAAAAAAAAAAAAAA
>JAFFZH010009887.1:1968-14034 GCA_018420115.1 Euura saliciscinereae | reverse complement strand
ACTGGCGTCAAAGTGACTATTGATGCCTTTTCCGTAAAAAATATTGTATGGGGCGCGCGCGGAAAGTAACTGTTCGGCAAGGTTATGTTTTTCGTACTCGCCGTTGCTTTACAAGGCTCGTACGAAAAACATAACCTTGTCGAATAAACAGTTACTTTCTGCGCATGCGACATAAATATCTATTTTATCAGAAACAATAAAACAAAAAATTCTTTGAAAATAATCAAATTATCATTTTTGCTCTACAAATTCGATAAAATTTTTATTATCCTTACTTTCTAGTTTCTTCCTATCGGAATATCTTTTATCTCTTTCTCGTTCAATGGAATTAATACTTTTACTATACGGCTTCGAGGCAGTTTAAGGCAGGGATTAACGAACGAAGTTGAATATATTTAGGGCCTCTATAGCACAGTCATATAACCGCCTCCTATCCTATCCTATCCTATCCTATCCTATCCAAGCCGGGCAGATATGTATTCCATAAGATTTAATGGGTCAACGTTACAATTAGCGATGTTTAAAATTAAATTACGAGGCAGGTTTATCTCTCTGGTTATACAGCTTGAAGCCTTTCCTCCATTTTTTTTCTCCTCTTCATCTTTATTTATCGCCTCGAGCGATTCCTTCACATTTCACTTTTTTTTTCCTGGCCTGTATAACAAAAATTTTTTTCTTCTTCTTCTTCAAAAGTAGCTAAAATTGGGGGATGAATAAAAGACACAAGTAAAATCATTGAAAAGTGATTTCCTGCGATTTCAATCGATTTTCAAGCCATCTAATGCTATTCGAAGCCATTAGAACAGATGAAAATAGATATTTATTCGGAATGCGCAGAAAGTAACTGTTTATTCGGCAAGGTTATGTTTTTCGTTCGAGTCTTGTAAAGCAACGGCGAGTACTAAAAACATAACCTTGCCGAACAGTTACTTTCCGCGCGCGCCCCATACAATATTTTTTACGGAAAAGGCATCAATAGTCACTTTGACGCCAGTCGAGTTCCGCACGAACTGCGTATAGGAGCTGCTGTAAAAGGTAGCAGAGAGGGGGTAACCTGCGGTATAAAGACTTTATTCCGCAACTTTGACATGCGCACTTCGAACTGCGCATCAAATTTGCGGAATAAAGACTTTATACCGCAACTTTGAACTCGGCGGTATAAAGTGCCACTTGCCGGAACGAAAACAGGCGTCAAAAAGTGAATTTTTAATGCCTGTGCCGTAAAAAATAAGTATTGACTGAATTCACATGATTTTGAAAGGTTTCAAAGTGATTTCAACTTGGCGATACGTCAACTATCACTGTCCATTGTAGTATCTCGAATTTCAGCGAAGAAAACGGTGTTATAGCCATGGATGAAAAATGTTGAGGAAAAAGACAAGAAAAATAAGAAAATGGAAAAGTCTTCACTTCACTGGCAGAAGGTACCGCGCGAATGTACGCTTTGCAGTCCTGGGGGGTACTTGGGCGCCTCTAAACTCGACCCTCAACGTCCGAACCCATCCTTTAAGCTCTCAAGCTCCTCGGGGCTTTTACCAGATAGATAGACATAGAAATATCTCTATGGTAGCAACTATAATGCTCCTCCATCTCTATTTTCCAAACGTCTTTTCCTCTAGTCACTCGTGTCTCATTTTTTTTTTATTTTTTCGTTTTTTCTGTCAAACTCAGAAAAATTTACTCAATTTTTAACCGACTTCAAAAAAGGAGAAGGTTCTCAATTCGGTTGTATATTTTTTTTCTATGTTTGTTACCTCAGAACTCCATTATTTATAAACCGATTTGGAAAATTCTTTTTTTATTCGAAAGGGTACACTTTCAGATTGGTCCAATATAAATTTCATAAAAATCGGTTGAGTAGTTTGGTTTTGAAGTCGATTTTTTTGTCACTCTTGACGCTTGTTGAAGAAAACATCGTCTGCAGTTTTGCTATTTTGAATTTTGGCGAATCTGATGGAAGTGGAAATCCAGTAAAAACTCTGATTTTTTTCATTTTCGGATTGATTAGGTCAAAAAATACCAATCAAGTTTCGATTTTTTTAGACTTTTTTTGTTTTTTGTATCCTTCTTGTATCGAGTTGGTCTAATTGGGTCGCGAAATTGGTATTCGATCGTTATACATTCGAATCTGCGTGATGGTTGCAAGCTTGGTGCACTGGAGGCCGTGAGTGTTTCATCGCGAGAACGAACAGAACATAGTCTGGTGAAAAAGAGAGAAAGGAGAATGGAGGATGGAGGATCGAATTGTTTAGAAATAATGGCTGATGGCCGTGTGCCAATCGCCCGCCAACTGAGTTCGACGAGCATTCACGAAGCTTTCTACTATATAAAAAACACAAACGACGCAAAAAAAAATGAAAACAAAAAACGAAACGCCAAACGCCAAAAGCGGAACGCGAATCACATCTATAGAACATTCCCATTTTTTATTCACGCGATATTGTTGCGTTCTTGTTAAATTTTAAGGCCAATTTCACTTTTTTTTTCAAACAAAATTCTTCATCTTGTGTTTTTTTTGTTTTGTTTAAAAAAAAAGAGACTTGAGTTGTAGACAGAAAGAAAATAAAAAAAACTAATTGAAGACAGAAAACTAAAATTTTCGAGGCTGGCTACAAGAAGTAAAGAATTTAAAGATAGAATAAAGAAAATTTTGATTAAAACATGATCGCTTGTGAGTCGAGTTTTACAGTCCAATTAGACACGGAGAGAAGCCTGGTTCTCCTAGTCGTCGTCGTCGTATTAATTTTAGTTTATTGCACCGGTAATAATTATATCGACAGTTTTATTTCATCTTAATTACGTAAATTGAGGATTACACGCCGCGCGTAGGTTGCCTAGAATTTATTTACGCCATCTTTCATTCCAGCAATAAAAACGAAAGTCGAATTTACTATCTTAAACCCAGCGATTCTCTGTTTCGAGAGAAAGTATCTAAATTTCTCGTCATTAGGCATCGATTTTCACTTTTTGAGGTTAGAGTCTGTGCACATCGACTCTTTGACCGACGATATCTCATGAACCAAGCACCCGATCTTGATCAAATTGGTCTCAATCGACGCGGTTTTTCTGAACCTAGAACTGCTCCAATTTTAGATTCGATCGATTCAACAGTTTTTTTAATTATTTAGAGAACAAAAATTCCCACAAAAGAAGACAAAAACTATGATATCTAGACATCGGATCAACGGATCTGGATGAAAATTGATTCTAGAAAGTCTTTTGGATCGCTGATCACGAATCTGAGCTCAGATTTCAAAAATTCAAAATGGCGGATCAACTTTTAAAATATTCCCATGTAGTCGATAAAAATTGTCTGTAAAAAAACAGTTTGTTCTGTGGAATCAGATTCAGGAATAAAAAGTCGATCTACACAGAAAGACGGACAGCAGACAGAAAGAGTGAGATATTGATTACATATTCGATCGATTTTCACTTTTTGAGGTTAGAGTCTGTCCACATCGATTCTTTGACCGACGATATCTCACGAACCAGGCACCCGATTTGGATCAAATTGGTCTCAATCGACGCGGTTTCTCGGAACCTAGAACTGCTTCAATGTGAGATTCGATCGGTTCAACAGTTTTTGGATTATTGAGAGAACAAAATTCCCCAAAGAGAAGACAAAAACTACGATATCTAGACATCGGATCAACGAATCTGGATGAAAATTGATTCTAGAAAGTCTTTTGGATCGCTGATCACGAATCTGAGCTCAGATTTCAAAAATTCAAAATGGCGGATCAAGTTTTAAAATATTCCCATGCAGTCGATAAAAATTGTCTGTAAAAAAAACCAGTTTGTTCTGTGGAATCAGATTCAATAATAAAAAGTCGATCTACACAGAAAAAGTGAGAGATTGATTAGATATTGAAGCCAAAATAGTTAAAAAAAAAAAAAAAAGAAAAGGAAAGAAAAAGTGAATTCTTATCAAGACTTCATTGTGTGATGTAGGAAGCAGAAGCAAAAGAAGAAGAAGGCGTGTTTTGTCTGCTGCGGGAACCTGAGCCTAACCTACGTGTACGAGGAAATGGGTATAATAGATCGGTTGATGAACAATGCTTAGTGAGTGATGGGGAGAACGAACGTAAGAAACGGTGATTAGAACGTAAAATAGAACAAAGTTACAAAGATGATGGAAGAAATAATGACATTTTTTTTTCTTTTTTAAGGTTTACTCGATTCTGGGAATCTAACTCACATACTGGGTACTCGGTATTGAAAATAACCGAAAATACTATAATTCTCATCGAAAAGCACCTTTCGGTTCAATTTTCTCTTATCAGATTTGAGGAATTTTATTTTCAACTTCAGAACCGCGTGTCTTCTTCTCGTTTTTCAATTTTATTTTCTTATCAAATATAAAAATCTTGTAAGCATGTAATTGTAATTTTTCTCATATAAAAAATCGTTGATCTTGTGAATGAAGTATGTGTAACGTCAGTGTCAACGTCTCCACATTTCAAAGTCATGCGGTAAAATGACGATGATGTGGTAAAAGCGTGTTTCCCAGCAAATGTATCTCGTCATTCTAATTCTAATAATAATATAAACGTTAGTAGAGCAGAAGAAGACCGCACAGTTTCTTCGCAGATTCCTTTGAACTGGATCAGCACACTTAGTATACATATTACTGTGAAACCGTTTATTATTAAACGTCGTTAATTATACCCAGTACGACTGTGATTCACGGTATTTTGTTTTTTCCTCAAAATTTCATGTCAAAGAATCTTTCATGATCTCGAATCTGTGATAACAGAGTGTCGATGATTTTGAGAATGGCCAGAATCGTAAAAAACGGTACCGAGGACCCAGCAAGACTCAAAGCCAGCTGACGCGATCGGAGCAGAGGCCTGAGGATATAATTGTAAATTGCATAATCGGAGCTTGATGCTATCTAGAGCCGGGCGATGACGCGACCCCGCGGTTACCGGGTCGGTTTTAAACGCGTTTGCCTGACCGATTATGACTCATGGAAACGGTGATGGTCGAATACAACTAACTCACATCCGACTTACGCGTGGTCAACCGAGATAACTCTGTGACGTCAAAATGCGCATCGCAATTGAGGATTTCATGAGACAAAAATACTGCCTCCACCAAAAGTTGACACTTTATTATCTAAAGAAGGACAATCGATGGTGTTTTTTTTTCATCCAAGTCGATATCTGTCACTAGAATCTTCGACGAGGTACTTAGATTCTAGTTTTTCCACTATCTTGTCACTCAAATTTCCCATCGAGTCCCTAGATTCGATTTTATCGTTACGATATGTTATAAAATCCCTAGATTGTTTGATATTTGTCACTAGAATATGTGATAAAATCACTAGCTTTCATTCTTTCCACTATCTTGTCACTCAAATTTCCTATAAAGTCCCTAGACTCTATTTTCTCGTTACGATATGTAATAAAAATCCCTAGATTGTTTGATATTTGTCACTAGAATATGTGATAAAATCACTAGCTTTCATTCTTTCCACTATCTTGTCAATCAAATTTCCCATCGAGTCCCTAGATTCAATTTTCTGGTTATGATATGTCATAAAATCTCTAGATTGTTTGATATTTGTCACTAGAATATGTGATAAAATCACTAGCTTTCATTCTTTCCACTATCTTGTCACTCAAATTTCCCATCGAGTCCCTAGATTCTATTTTCTCGTTATGATATATTATAAAATCCCTAGATTGTTTGATATTTGTCACTAGAATCTGTGATAAAATCACTAGCTTCCATTTTTTCTACTAGCTCGTCACTAAAATTTTCTATAAAGTCCCTAGATTCTATTTTCTCGTTATGATATGTCATAAAATCCCTAGATTATATGTTTTTGTTAGAATATGTGATAAAATCGTTAAATTGTTCAACATTTGTCACCAGAATGTGCAACTCAGTCCCTGAATTCTATTTTACAATCTAACAATCTCGTTGAAACTACATCCTCAACCCCTTTTCTACTCTTGTCACTAGGATATATAAAAAAATCCCTAGATTGTTTGAATTTTGACCTAGAATTTTCAATCCAAATCCCTAGATACAGTTTACTTACTATAATATCGGATTCAAACCCGAATCCGTTTGTTCATTTGTTACCATAAAACACCTCAGAAAATCCCTAGATCCCAAAATGTCACTAGAATATTATTATGGGCCTTATTTTCGTATGTATATTTAAGTATGATATTAAAAAAAAATGTGCAAAGGTTTTTCGGTAGACTATAAGTCAAAGTGTTATAGCTAAGCAAAGAAACAAGATATAAGGTTGTTCCAAAGTGTATTTTGAAGCTCAAAATGTCAGCTTTAAGACACAATTTCATGAATAATATCATATATAAATACTGTTTCAATCCCAGCTTTTATACCACTTTTAATCAACTTCCACACAAAATTTACAGACTTATCTTTTCCCCTTGTGAAAAGAAAAGTTTTCACAAAACTTTCTAGTTAACCTCAAAACAAAAAACAAAAAAGGGTAAAAAAAAACACGGAAAAACTTCAAGCCTGTCGGTATAAGTGACGAGTTGTGTAGATCTATATATACGTGTACCCACGTCAAGTGGAATAATCCCCGAGGGGCTGGAGGGGGGGGAGGGGAGATAAGAAAAGTAAATTTTTCGAATTCCACACACACACACACAGATATATATTTTTTTTCTCCCCACCAAACGATTCGAACCGATTGGCTATCGATTTGTCTGAATCACGAAGCTCGATAAAGAGTGTACACACTACACCATACGTTTATAGCCGCGTACGTCGTGTCGGGTCGCTTCGCGCCCCGGTTCTGGAGTCCCTGTTATCGGTAGTATAAATATTGACATGTGATTTAGGTGTATCAGGGCACGAATACACGCAGGGATAATTTTTTTTATTTCTTTCAATTCTGTTGCTTTTTTATCTGTACACTGTCTTCTCTCTCTTTCTATGTTTCACAAACTCCACGCGGTACATGCTTCAATTTATCCGAGTGTAAAAAAGTAAAAAATAAGAAAAAAAACTCGCGATAAGCAGAACAATACCAGATGCGATGTGGAATCGAATGAATCACGAGCCTCAAAGTACTTTTTCATCGATTGATTCTCATGTGCATGTCTTCTCTTCTCTTGACAGTTAATTTACAGTCGTCGATACATCATCACACTGCAGTTTCTTCTTCCACTAGGGTTTTTTTTTTTTTTTGTTTTTTTTAATGGCAACGATAATTTGCTTTCTTCGAAAAGTGAACGGGACTCGATATGTTTGGACTAAAAGTCAAGCAGGTGATAGCTGCACGCTCCCAAGATGTAGGCTCTCAGGGCTCTTGTATAAATGGTTACCTAAACCTAACCCAGAGCCTAAATTGTTTGTCCATATCGTAGATTATGGACACCTGCAACAACAGCAACGGCGTCTGAAACAGCAGTCGATTCCCACACACAGTTACTGGGTAGAGGGGAAATTAATAGGTAATGGAAATTTGAGATGTCCAATTCTGTGCAAACACAGAGGGTCGTTCGTCTGCCAATTTGTGTCTAATTAGAGTCCACCGAATCCCTATCCACTGTTTTCCAACTCAATAATCCACTGCGACGAAGAACCTATTCCGATTTTATCTCGTCATCTTCGATATCACGGAAAAAAGTGTCCCACAAAATTTGTAGAGGAACAAAAAACGCGAGTTTTTTGTTCAACGAATTTTTTCGTCATATCTGATGAACTCCCTGAACCGTTTACTTGTTCTGAAATTTGAAACTCAAATCCCTAGATTCCATCTTCTAACAAGAATATCTCATAAAATAACCAGACTTTTTACTTGAATTTGTATTTAAAATCCCTAGATACAATTTTTTCTACTAGAAAATCCGACTTAAACCTAAAACGATTCGTTTGTTCTTTTGTTACTACAAAATATCTCATAAAATCCCTAGATTTGTTACTAGAATTCGTGATCAAAATCTCGAAAGATACACATTTTTCTTACTAGAACATCCAATTGAAACCTGAAATAATTTGTTCTCTTGTTACTTTAAAATATCATAAAAAATCCCTAGATTATTCGATATATGTCACTAGAATTTGTAATCAAAATCCCTAGAGGGTAAATTTTATTACTACAACATCCGATTTAAACCTGAAACAATTTGTTTGTTCTTTTGTTGCTATGAAATATCTCATAAAATCCCCAGATTGTTCGATATATGTCACTAGAAATTGTAATAAAAGTCCCTAGACGGTAAATTTCATCACTAAAATATCTGAATCAACCCTGAAGCGATTCGTTACTTTCTTACGATAAAATGTCTTCAAAAACCCCTAGATTGTTTGATATTTGTCACTAGAATTTATCACCAAACTCCCTAGACACAAATTTTCTCACTTGAATATCGTCTGATTGTTTGTTACAATAAAACAACCTCAGAAAATCCCCAGATCCTATGAAATATCTCATAAAATCCTTAGATTGTTTTGATATATGTCACTAGAATTTGTAATAAAAATCCCTAGAGGGTAAATTTCATTACTAGAATATCTGAATCAAACCTGAAACGATTCGTTAGTTTCTTACGATAAAATATCTTCAAAAATCCCTAGATTGTTAGACATTTGTCACTAGAATTTATCACCAAACTCCCTAGACACAAATTCTCTCACTTGAATATCGTCTGATTGTTTGTTACAATAAAACAACCGGAGAAAATCCATAGATCCTGAAATGTCACCAATACCTAATATCATTCTGGGCTTTTTTTTATATAAATGAACTCAGATCAACACAAACAACGTAATTACGACCTCAAATTAGAAGATAACCGAGGAGCAATTCCCTAGATTTTTATACTCTCGCCGTTTCGCCACCCCAGAGGCAATTGTAACTACTCAAGTTCCACCGCGGCTTCAGCTCTGATATTACATTGTATCGAACGTTGGGTGTGTAACCCCGAAGCACTTGCGACCTCTATGCCTCCACGGAACTCTGGGGCGTGCCACATGCCTGCCCGTTGCTGTACTACATCTGTATGTATGTCTGTAAGCTAACACCGACGTACCTCGTACACCTGGTTTCGAAGGTACGCGATGCCATATGAACGGTTCACCAGCACCGGTCATCGTTCGGCTGGACACACGGTGAGGTGAACCCGCGGTAGTCAGGGTTCGTGAAGGCGGCGTACTTTCTCATGGAGGCTAGGGACTATTCTTTATCTGCGTAGGTAATTAGGGAGATGATCGATCACTGCACGCGCGGCACGGGAATCGACGTATCGTTGATTCGCAGATGAGGAAAATTTTTGAAATAGTGGCAGGAACGCGAACGACAACGAGATGTGAACAATGAACAGCGGTGAACAATGACCGGGCTGCTGTTTATGCTCTGCGCCTAACTCTTTGACTATGGAACAATCGGAATTCTCATCAACTACGACGGATTGCGAATCGCTAGAGAACGATGGACGGGGACAACGAACCTTGAACTCTTGGAGGCGAACCGATAACCTTGAACCGTGAAATAAAACTTTGAGGACTAATTGTGTTCTTAAATAATTCGAATATCTTTCACACCTCGATTAGATCGAACGTAGACAGTGAATTTTTTGACTGTGAACAAGTGAACCGTGATAATGAACAATGGAATACGACTTTACAGTGACCAGTTTTCAAGCTTGAAATTCGCACTCAAAGCATGAAAAATAAAAACTGAATTTCATGGACATTCAACAGTGAATCAGTCATCTTGAACCTTGAACCTTGAACTATATTAGATGAACATTCGAATTTCGACTGTACAGTGAGCAGTTGTGGAGGTTGAACTCTTCAGTAGAAGCATCGAAGTGAACCTTTGAATTCCATGAACTAGTCAACAAGTTTTCTTCCACCTTGAACCTTGAACTTCATGAACATTCAACAGTGAATAAGTCATCTTGAACCTTGAACCTTGAACTATGTTACATGAACTTTCGAATTTCGACTGTACAGTGAGCAGTTGTGGAGGTTGAACTCTTCAGTAGAAGCATCGAAGTGAACCTTTGAATTCCATGAACTAGTCAACAAGTTTTCTTCTGCCTTGAACCTTGAATTTCATGAACATTGGACAGTGAATAAGTCATCTTGAACCTTGAACCTTGAACTATGTATATTAGATGAACATTCGAATTTCGACTGTACAATGAGCAGTTGTGGAGCTTGAACTCTTCACTAAAAGCATCGAAGTGAACCTTTGAATTCCATGAACTAGTCAACAAGTTTTTTTCTGCCTTGAACCTTGAACTTCAATGGATCGACTGAATTGAATTGAATTTTGGAACGTGAACAGTTCTGGAACCCAAAAACAGTGGAATACGACTTTTTGATTACACCAACGAGTGAACTGCAAGTATAATTTAGAGCCTTGAACAGCTCGAGATGTGAACATTTCACAGTCAATTGAGAACAATGATTCGGTATAACTTGATCAATTGAACATCAACCATGTATCTTCGACGTATCTTGAACTTCGATGATCAAGTTTCGAACTGTGAACCGTGAACAGTGAATACTGTTGACATTGCTCATCGATAATCTTCGATTTTGAATTCTAAGGCTCGAACTGTGAACTGTCAACAGTGAACCTAATTGATATTGAACTTTGATACACCAAAACTTCAATCCTTGAGTAGATTAAAGCTCTGGAACACGAATCTTGAACGTTGAACAATGAACAGTGAACAAAGTTTCTGAGAAAGTAAAACTCAGAGAAAAATAGTGCCAACAAAGAGCAAGAATTTGTAGAAGACAAATAAATTCCTGAATTGACGTTGGTGCTCGATGACGAAGTCAGACTAGACAACGTGAACAGATACTGACATCCGAATGTAGTCATGTACATATCACATTACTCAGAAGCCTATCCACTCTGTATACATATAGCAGTTGTATATATCAAATGAAATTATATCAAGAGAATTGTATAGAGCAGGTTTAATTGAATGATTGACTCTACCCGCTCCACCCTTCTTCCACTTCTTCTTCTTCTTCTTCTTCTTATTCTTATTCTTCATTTCATTTCACCATCTTACTCAGGCTATAAGCTACCATTATGAACCGAGGCGATCTTAGTCGTCCTACGACTCCGAGACCTCGGTACCTACTACATACCTTCTCTCTCTATATAAGAGTCTTGTTTCTTATAGAGACTACCTTCTGTAAGCACCTAACTACACACATCTCTTATACACAGCTGACGTAGCAAATTGCGATACCGTTTTTCCCTCCTTTATTTTTTTTCTCACCACTTCTACAAACTCCACTCTGCAAATTCTGTACATGTACTTTGTCGGACTCTTCTTTCTTCTCTTTTTTTTCTATTCATCCATCAGGCCTGAACACTCTTCCGTTCAATTCAGAGACACTGATAGAGAAGTGTGAAACCGCATCATCAGATTAATTATCGTTACTCACTCTTTAAATACTGGCTATAACGTGTAAACAGCTGATAGCGTTATCGGAGTGACAAGGTCACGTCGAGCTCGTCGATAGTTTTTTATGTAACGTCGCTTTTTAGGGTTATCAAATTCTGTTCACTGGATGGTTTTTAGATTCTAATAAAACTGGTTCGAATCGGGGTGGCCGATACTCGTCAGCGCTCGGGTCACCCGCAGGGTCTGGCCAACTCGTATGGAAGATATTAAAAAAAAGAAAGAGAAGAAAGAAGAGATTCTCCGATTCACCATACGTCGCACAATAGTCTCGCTTTTAGGTCTCAGACATTTTTATTGTCGTAGAAAAAAAGACAATCCTACAGTCAGATAACACCGAGGATTGGTTTTGACCTAAATTCGACACAAAAGGGAGATTTTGTTAACCATTGCTCTACTTTTTCAAATTGTGGTCGATATTTCTTGTTATCGATCTCAATATTATCGATCTCTTGTAATTTTGAACCAGACTTCCGGGATTTGATATTCTCTTCTTCTGCTATTCTTGTAGGCCTTCATTTTCCGAACATTTTGAGCCCAATCTGGTCGAAAAATTCGCAAAATTGACGAAATGGCGACGGTTTTAGTGAAAACGGATAAATGAGGCCCAATTTCTATCCGAATATTTTCGATCACG
>JAFFZH010009883.1:0-12998 GCA_018420115.1 Euura saliciscinereae | reverse complement strand
AATAGTTTTCAATACTTCTCAATAATAATTTGAATAGTCTTCAATAGCTCTCGATAATAATTTGAATAGTTTTCAACAGTTCTCAATAAGAATTCGAATAAAATAGTTTTCAATACTTCTCAATAATAACTTGAATAGTTTCCAACAGTTATAAGAGGAAATAAGACTCGAGGATAATGAACGATTAAGACGGAGCCATTAGATTGCATTAAAGTCGCATATACGTCGGTAGAGTTTTGACGTATTATTAGGCTCCCCGGGCAGTCAATTTCGTTCTAGGTTGTTAGCCACGAATCGGTAATTACAATAATTACTAATTACAGAGTGATATATAACCGTATTTTATTCTCTGTTGTAATTGCAGATATACAGAACGCCGATAAGTACCCGTATTAACAGAGGGTCTTCCCTCGTACTCTGCGTTTTTATAATTCTCTGCTCTCGCTGGCACAGAGTTTATAACTGAACGTACACATACGTAGTGCTCGAAACCTGGTAATTAAGCTCAGAAAGCGAGACTCGGGGCACAGCTCGAGCTTGAAATTAATTAACAAATAATTCCACCATTCGTTAATCACCCTCAATTTAACGATTAATTGGCCCCCGGTTTTGCCCCACTGAAAGCGAAACCATAAACCGCGTTGACTCACTCGTCTGCGATTCACGATAAGGGAAGGTATTATATACTTCGAAAGATGGAATTCGCCGTTGGTGTGCATCGCTGGAGTCTGAGTCTACTCGGGATCTGGCCGAGACGCGATTCCCTTTCGGATTTCAGATTTTTAACAACCATGTCGCTAATTAGTTCCGTCGTTGTGCCGCAGCTGATCGACCTATTCCAATGCGACTCGTTGAGCGACGTTATCGATAACTTGTCCAGCTTGATGCCCTGCATCCTGGTAATGATCAAGCTCGTCATCATCAGAGCGAACATGAACAGATTAACGGAGTGTCTGAATGGGATGGATGAGGATTGGGTCCAGGATTGGAATCCGGAATTCCGCAAGAAATTTCGTCGCATAATGATAACCAACGCGAAAATCGGAAGGGCCTTCAACATCTCCTGCAATATTCTGCTCTACGTCACCGCCCTAGGTCAGATATCGAGTCTTCCGAGTGACTGACCGCAAATCACACACCACTGAGTCCAAGAATGGTCTCGAAGACGCGGCCATCGACCAATTTTCTCATTTTCGTCATCTCTTTGTTGTCAGTCGCGGCCAGAAATCGTCAGGGAAGTTGACTGACTCTGTTCTAACTATTTCAAGGTTTCTTGAGTCTGCCCTACACCGTCCCTCGTCCGGAGACGGAAAATGTCGAAGCAGAAAATTCCAGGAGACTCCCGCTCAAGGCGATCTACTTCTTCGACACGGATAGTTCGCCGATTTTCGAGTTGATCTACGTCCAGCAGTGTCTCGGGATCGTGACTGGAGCCACATCGAATTTTTCCGTCGATAGTTTTCTGGCTCTGCTCGTTCTCCATTTTTGTGGACAGTTAGAGATCCTCGGCACGAACATCGAACACTATAGCGGCATCGTCAAGCACGATTCATCGGGCCAAGTTCACTTGGGAAGCTGCGCGTGCATGAGTTGCATCGTTGAGAAACACCTGAGGATCCTGAGGTAAGTGCGGTGTAGAATATGTCCCAAAGGCAATGTTGCCAGGGTTGGGAATTTTACCCTAGATTTAAGGGAATTTCCATACAACGAGAATTCTGCTTTTTTTTTATTGATTTTGAATTCAAAAATTCCACCTAAAACACACCGATTACGGGGAGACAGGACCCTTTTGGGCGTGATTGCAGAGTTATTTGAAAAAATCAATGATGGTCATTATTCCAAGCTGTAATATCTGGGTCAATTGTTCATATTTTTTAACGTTCAACCGCTCAGATTACAGATGAAACTACGACCTTTCAGTCCATGTATTAGTCAAGTACTTAAAAAGATTCCCGTACGAACATCAAGGATTTTTCAAATAACTCTGAAATCACGCTCGAAAGGGTCATGTCTCCCCTTATCCCGAGTATTCCGTGATAAAAAATCAGTCATTCCTTAGAATATATGAAATTTCTTGAAATTACCGTCATTTTTAAGAAACCTTAGACCCCTATTTGATTGGCGAGGGTGGTCTAGGGTATTTTCAGAGCAAATTGAGATCAGTTTAGGGGGTCGATGACCACCTGGAAACACTGCCCAAAGTGGGAAAAAAAATGATTTCCCGCTTTTGTGTTCCTCAGATACTCTCAAATGCTCGAAGAATCCTTCAACGTTATGCTGCTGATTCAAATATTCGGAAATTCGATATTATTTTGCTTACTGGGCTACCAAATTATCATGGTCAGTTTATTGCTTATGCTCTGACTCGGTGTCATTTGCATACCCAACAGTCTTACTCTGGAATCATCGAACCTAAACCTTTTTCAGAACTTCGAAGGCAGCGAAGCCATAGGTATAGCGACATTCCTAGTCTTCATGTTGACTATGATGTTCCATTTGTTTCTTTACTGTTACGTTGGAGAACAGATAAGGGGAAAGGTTGCGATTCCAATTAATACTATTCCGGACAGCAAAAACTGAATTCTACTAAATGTTGTCTAATAGTCGTCGCAAAGATGACGTATGCGACACTTTTCGACGTCTGAATGTCGTCTAAGTCCAAATGACATGTTTAAGACAACTTCTGGACTTGGACAACACTTTGAATTAAAAAAGTGTTGCACACGTCATCTTTACTAGCGTCTTGCGTGAACAGAATATCAAATTCCTTGACATTTTCCTGTTGTCCAGTTGAAAGTTTAAATTTTTTAACCTGATTTACTTGAGGAACACAATTTTTGAACGCGGATTCTGTATAACTTGAACAACAAAAGTTCTCATCACAAAATAGAATCGTTCATTTTTCCTGTAATTTTCATTTACACAAACTCAATTATATACCGAATGTTCATTAATCATTGCGTTTCCGATTAACGAAGATTTGAGGATCGTTAAATTTTGAAAATTTGTCATTTTCAATTCAAAGTGGGCTGTTTTTGGCCTACATTCTTCGATGAAGACGTCGTCGTAGGGCGCTCCAAAAATCGAATTGAAATGGAATTTGATTAATTTCCAACCATACCAATAAATATTTCAATTCAAAGAAACTGAGGTAACTTTGAGATACTTTCTACAGAACAATTCTAATATTTTCTAAATTTGCACAGACTGTAGATGAAAAAATGAAGAATTTAAGGATATGAGTTCGAATTCCCTGATATTTCCTGGTTTTCCATATTTCCCTGACAACATTTAGTAATTTCCAGTCTTATGCTGTCTGGATTTCGATTATTTCATCGCTACCTCTGCCCCCCTATAATGCAATGCAATCACTTCTAGAGTTCGGCGGTGGGGTACTCAGCTTACAACGCGAATTGGTACAATCTCGAAACAACAGCCGCTAAGCCCCTGATAATGCTGATAGCACGTTCCCAAACACCTCTTCGAATAACTGCTGGAAAGTTTTTCGACATGTCTTTGGAAACTTATACAGATGTGAGTATACTCGTACTCCCTTACCTCCTCCACGTTGGTGTGGTTGTGAAAATTGAAAATATTGATCTATCGGGTATGTCTACGCGTGAAAGAATTTATCGTGCCGCGAACGATGGCTCGAATATATATAGTGATCAGCTTTTATAACCCCTATGGAGAAGAATGATCTCGGTTATTATCTCAGACTATTTCTGGCAAACTCTGAAAAATCGAAGAAGCTTCTTCTCCTTACAGAGGAGCCGCTGTAAATCCGAAATGTCTCAATTAATAATGACAAAGTGTTCGAACTTTGAACGCAAGTTTCACAATCGTTTCAGGAATCACCGGTATTTCGGAGAATTTTTAAACTTTAGAGTTGAATAAATTGATTTTATACAACTATCATAACTATTCTACCATCGGAGAGAATGTTGAGATTTTTATTCTATTATCTTGTTGTGTGATTAGATGGATACTTTTGCATGGTTCCTTAGAGATGATTGATTGGGTTTGTCACCTTGGACGAAAGGAATTGGAAGAAGTTGAAAAAGACCAACGAGCATGTGTCACAAGTTTTTTTTATTCGCTGTCATCAAAACGGTAGAAAGTTCTAAATTATTCAGAAGCGATGTTACACATAACTGGCACAAGTAGCCTCCAACAATAGAATTCGTTGAATATCCGAGAGTCCAAGGCATCCTTTTCTTTTCCTTCTTTCTGTCTTTTTCAATGCCTTGCTTTTATGCTCTCATGTTTACCTTTTGCTCTTTTAGATTCTGAAGACATCCGCAACGTATTTATCATTTCTTCGAGCAGTCAGAGAATGAATTGTTCAGAAATTCAATCAATATATAACTGCTGCACTCCGGCTTGATTCGAAACCTATTATAGCAGCGATCTTCTCTATTTTTTCCCGTCTCCTAGTAGTTCGATTACATCTTATTCTCGGATGAATAAGATGTTCGAAACTAATAATGAAATTGGAAGGAAATATCGAGGAGAATCACCAAGTTTATATATGAGCCTGTCAATTCACCTAGCCTCAAGACCACAACATTTTTTACTTGCTTCGTGATTTCTTCTGTTCTTGTCCTTGCTCCAAAACATTTTTCCGAATTTTTTCATATTTTTCGGAGGAACCCTTTCTGAGTTATATATTTTTTTCCAACCGATTTTCAACCGGACCCTTTTTGAAAAAATTCACAAAAATTGTATAACTGACGTAGAACACTTTTTCACTCGAGGGAATGTAGGGCAAATTTTTTTATGTATTTTTTACCCGATAAAAACTTTTTTTTGTGAAGAATACACTGACAATGAAACCACGACTTTTATCCACCCAGAGACATCAATATCAATACTATTTTCGAACTGAAAGAATGAAAAAGAAAAAATGGTCGTCGACAATATATTTAATAATTTGAGATAAGATGAACATCGAAAAAAAAATCAACCACAATCAAGACGATGAGAGTATCAATTTTGAATAATAATAATAATGCCCAAACGTTATCAAAAAATTGTTCAAACGAAACATTTTCAGGGAACGTTTATTTTGTTCATGTGAAATGAATTCATTGATTTTTCTGTATACACATGAATTGTTTGATATTTTTTTCAATTCTCGTTCTCGCAAATTTCCAAATTTTGAAAAATGGAAAAAAAAATTTGAATTTTGGATATTTTTTCGTGAAAACGATGTAGATTACAATTCCGAAGTTTACGGAGCGTGGAACAAATAGTTTCGTAGATGCAGCCTTTACAAATTTTCGAAAACGGGAATTTAAACAAAAATGGGAGAATTCTTCAAAAAATTCATGTGTATACAGAAAAATCAATGAATTCATTCCACACGAAGAAAATAAACGTTCCCTGAAAATTTGTTAAACAATTTTTTTATAACTTGGGAGCATTATTATTATTAAAAATTGATACTCTATTATCTTATCTCAAAGTATTCAATATTGTCGACAAAAGTCACTTTTGGTTGAGAATGTACAGCCAATACATCCTCAATATTCCCTGCAACGTAACCGACCAGTCGAATTCCATTCAATTTCTTATCATTCTTCCGGTTCAAAAATAGTATTGATACATTTACGGGTGATTTTTGTGATTTATTTCAAAATCGTAACAATGATCCTTTTGTTCGTTGAAAAAAAAGATCATAACTTAAAAAGGGTTGGTCCGAAAAATGTTTCAGAGCAAGGACAACAACAACAACAACAAAAATCACGAAGACCCTACCTGTTATAACGAATGTAGACGCCGATGGATGATCAATAAACCAAAAGCTGATTATTATTGTGTTACACTTTTTTCCCCCCACCTGAAGAACAGAATTAATTAGAGTAAAATAAAGTAGCCGAATATCAGATTTTTATTATTACCTAAAATGTTATAAATGGAAATACAGAAGACCCGATATAAAATAAGAATTGTGAAAATTAATCGTGAAAATACCCATTAATCACGTGTCGTTATGTAATAATATATACCTGAATGATATGGTATTTACACATCCTCAGTGAAAATTCATGATGTTATACGTATACACATTGACATTATAAAAAATAAAAATAAATAGTGTAAATCAAAGGCCACGTGGAAGAACCGGCTATCCCAGAATTTGCGTGAAAAAATGGCTATCTTGGATTTTGTTTGAAAAACCGGCTATATCAGGCCTTATAATCTGAGCTGAGATAGCCGGTTTTTCCACGTGGCAGTCGGATTGATTTTTACTCGGATGATGTGACAATATTACGTGTAATTATATGGGGCATTCCACGCCAACTCGACCAATGTTAAACCCCGACGATCTCAAAATCATTCCATGTTTTTTTCTAACATTCTACTCAGTAAAAAACGCGTCCTAATTTTTGTGTTCAGATTTTTCTATCAAACCGTTAATTTGTTATGAATTTTTGAAGTTGATTGAGAATGCCCCTTTTTAAAAATCTAAAAAAATTCTCAAAAATCCAGTGGATGACACAAAACAGCCCCCGTTCAGGAAAACGTGGGCCGAATTTTTTTTCTATTTTTTTTCCACTTAATTCGGAATTTTCTAATTTTTAAACCTGAAATTTCTCTAACACAGGATCAAATTTCGAACGTCGAATAAGGTTCAATTTACTCGGAAACGTTCGGTTTCACCATTTATTACCCTTATTTGATGCTTACAATTTGATCCTGTATTAATTTCAGTTTTTGAAATTAAAACATTCCGAATTAAGTGAAAAAATTCGGCCCACGTTTTTCTAAACGGGGGCTGTTTTGTGTCATCCACTGGATTTTTGAGAATTTTTTCAGAGTTTTGAAAAAGGGCATTAACATTCAACTTCAAAAATTTATAACAAATTGGCGGTTTGACAAAAAAAATCTGTAAAAAATTGAGGACGCGTTTTTTTACTGAGTAGAATGTTAGAAAAAAACATGGAATGATTTTGAGATGGTCGGGGTTTAGACCTGGTCGAGTTGCCGTGGAATGCCCCATGTACACTGTGTTTTACATTTCAAAATGACAAAAATTCTAAAAATGATACCTAAATTTCACCTAATATCATAGTTAGTATGTAAAGTTTTACTTAAAACTAATTATTGTCTAACATGAGTATATTGAAAAGAGTATCGTGGATTCAAAACAAGAGTTTTTTAGTCAAAAGTAGAAATACGTAATAAAATGAAAAGAAAAATTAAAAAGTAATTTAAAAATGTATTCAAGAGTTAAAATGCGCCTATTTCAATTCACGGGTGAAAAGAATTAAGGCCTATATGTATAATAGCTTCAAAAAAATATTGACGAAAACAAAACTTAATATTAAATTACGATGAGTGTAAGTGAATTAAATTTTTTTTTAGGAACGGTTCGATTGACGAGGTGAGAAAAGGGTGGCTTTAGGTCCCTCTTTCCCACTCGTCAATTATTACTAATATTAGCTGTAACGAAAAATTCTATGGTAGCTATTACGGCTCGGAATGTTTATTTCTAATCATTGGAATCCTCCAGGGATTGTCTTGTGAATCTATATTTCTCTCATATAAATATATCGTATATCTTTGTTAAACTAAGGTCTTATACTAATCAGTACACTTTTGTTTCTCTTTGTACCCAATGTTTGTACTTTAGTTACGATAAATGACAAAGATTTTTAAGGAACTTGTTTTTTTTTTTTTTTTTTTTAAGCAGCAACAGGAATAAAGCTATCGGAATCGTGTTCTGCGACATTTTTTCGCGTGTCTGCTCAGCATGTTCGTAGTGGTATATTTTTCTCCACAGCGGCGGCACTCGTATCCCCGAAACAGATGCGAGCTCTTGTGGTGTCGCTTCAGTTGAACTTTATCTGTGAAATGTTTTCCGCATACCTTGCAGGTGATTCTGATCGAAAAATACGATTATTCAGGTGATGATGATCATTTTAACGGAAGATCCAAGCATAATCACTCACGTATAGTTCTCGTGCATTTCGAGGTGCTTCTGTATCGCTCCAGCCATGGAATACTCCTTCGAACACTTGTCGCATATGTATTTCTTCGGCAACGAAGATCTGTGCCGAGCCTGGACATGGTTCGTCAGGGATATCTCGGATCTGTAATCACAAAAATGCGATGATTTCAAGACACAGAATGAATTAGAAACAAAATTAATTTTTTATTTTATCCTCGCACCTGCAGATTTGCTCACAGAATGAGCACGGATAAGAGACACCGGGACTCTGCTTGGCGTATTGCTTTCTCTTAACGAGTTTCTTCCTCACATCTGATCAAAGAATAGATAAGATGAAAAAAGTATTAATTTCGATTATATCATTGAATTTGCAATAATTATTGCAATAGTACCTAGTTTTGGGTTCCTCGAATCGAACCGAGGACTGCCCGATGTCAAAGCCTTCCTCAAAGACGCGGAACCTAAATCCCTGAACATCATAGATTGTAACTTTATAATGCAATTTGAAATAGACTCTTAAAAGTTGTTCCAGAGTCATCTTGTTTCTCATTTCATTCATTGCTGAGATTCATTGTTCAGAAATTCTACAAGCAAAGATCATACGTACAACTGATGCCTCTGTGAGGGTTGAATCATGATTTTTGTGTAGGTACAGAAGTCGATTCCGTCTGAATCAGTTTCAGTCTCTTCAGCAGCCATGTATGCTTCCTCGGTTACTTGAGACCGTGTATCTTCGGTATCATCGGTATTCTGGTGCTCCGTCTCTTGGGGTGAAGGGTTTTCATCGAATAATACAGCAGAATTGGGAACATCGACTTTGGGCAATCTCATGATCCAGTTCACCCTGCTGCAACCGAATTTTGAGTCAGCCCTTGATACCTCTGGACGATTGCCGGCAAAAGTTTTCGGTTGCATCAGCAGGTGTTCCAGTTTCGACATCTTTGGTTTCTTGGTATTCTCACTTTCGGTCAGCAACGGCGTTGAACATGTGATGCCTGATTCTGTTTCCGTTTCATCAACGTCTTTGGTTTCCGGATTGAGCAACGATACCAGCTCATCCCTTTCCGACCATGCAGTTACTGGCTGCAGATCACGCCACTCAAAGTCCCCCTCGACGTTCCATCCTATTTCTAGATGATCCCCGTAGTCTTTGAGTAAAGTATTTTGATCTTCTACCACATTAGATACTTCTGACTCAATATTGCATCCAGTTTCAGTGATTTTCTCTAGTTTCTCCTCCGCCGATTGATCAGGTTTCGCACTAACGAGCTCTGGAAGTGGTTTTATTATGGCTGGTTGTAGCGGCGGGTCAGTGACAAGTTCCAGTAGTTTAGAAATTTCAATATCGTCTGTATTCTCAATATCAAGGTCTGGAAGGAACATTTTCGAAATGCGTTCGTCGTCAAAATCGATGTTGCTATCAGCCAATATGCTCTTGCAAGATTCATCCAGGCTCGACGGAGCAGTAAAATCGAGGTTCAGGATGTTATTATCCAGCAGGCCGTTGAACAATTCCAGATCATTCAGGTTCTCGACTGGTTTGGAACAGTCAAGATCGTCGCCAATACTCAAGGTCAGGTTTTCATCATCCTTTTGCATTATCGTACCAGAGTCAAGCTGCCGTTTTGTAACATCCGTTCCAGAGTCCAGACCACCAGGATCAGACTCTGGACCAGATTCGTCGTCGAAAACATTAGCGGGAACCACGTCGCTGACAGTCAACGGAGTTGAGAGATCCATATGATCAGTCTTTGGCAAAAGAAGGCTAGGGCTTGGCACAAAGCTGGTCGAATCGTCTTCGCCCTCGAAAGCAGAGTCAGTCGAAGACGATGAAGCTTCAAAGGTCTGATCAAACCCTTGATAATCATCGCTGAAGTAATAATCTTCATATCCACAAGATGGTGGACCCATTTTTGAAGATTGGTAAATGTTGAAGCGCTCAAAACTCCTGCAACATCTGATCTTTATTGCCGGTCCCGTTTCCTGGCAATACTCTATCTTTCTTCTAATATCGACGGACTTTCTTTTATTATTGTTCTTTAGCGTCTTCAAACTCTTCCCACAGTCATCGACGACGTTATCATCCACGTCGCATCCTTCTACATTGGAACCAAGCAATTTATCCATCTCGTCGGTATGAACGTTGAGGTCATCAGAGGCAACGTAGTTCCAATAATCCGCCACCTCGAATTCATCGAGGATCTTCTTCATCGATACAACTAACTCTGTCTTCACTGGACTCGGCGGGTCAACATCTTCACACGTGATGTTCAGTTCAGCCGAGTATAAATCGTCCTTTGCACCATCCTCTGCGGCAGCTGAACCTTCTGCCTCCATTTCAACAGATTCATCCTCATCTTTATCTTCCAAGTTGGACGTAGCGACTGGAAGAATTTCAGTCTCACTTTTCTCTGCAACTGGGAGAGTTTCATTCTCACTCTGCTCTGCGACTGGGAGAGTTTCAGTCTCACTATCCTCGGCTATACTTTGGTCCAGAACATGTGGCGAGGGCTGATTGACCCTATTTGTTTTACGTCGACGGTATTTTCTTCGAGGAGACTCAACAGATATTTCCTCATCTTTATTCTCAGAGTTAGACGTAGTGACTGGAAGAGTTTCAGTCTCACTTTTCTCTGCGACTGGTAGAGTTTCAGTCTCTCCTTTCTCTGCGACTGGGAGAATTTCAGTCTCACTCTCCTCGGGTATACTTTGGTCCAGAACATGTAGCGAGGGCTGATTGACCCTATTTTTTTTACGTCGATGGTATTTTCTTTGAGGAGGCTCAACAGATTTTTCCTCATCTTTATTTTCAGAGTCAGACGTATCGACTGGAAGAGTTTCAGTCTCACTTTTCTCTGCAACTGGGAGAATTTCAGTCTCACTCTCCTCGGCTATACTTTGGTCCAGAACATGTGGCGAGGGCTGATTGACCCTATTTTTTTTACGTCGACGGTATTTTCTTCGAGGAGGCTTAACAGATTTTTCCTCATCTTTATTTTCAGAGTTAGACGTATTGACTGGAAGAGTTTCGGTATCGCTTTCCTCAGCTGAAGTATGATTATAAATACGTGGCGAGAAACGATTGAAATTATTATCATTATTCTGGTAGTAATTTCTCAGAGCACAATCGTGTCCATTATTCATAGGTCCCAGAACCTGTTTCCTGTTTCTCTTTCTATTTCTCTCCTCAGTTTTATGACTGAGTTCAAAGATTGTAGCGTCGTAATTATTGTTCATGATATTTTCAACGGCTTTGGTATTCCTCAGAATATTGGGAACGAAACGATCGTGTCTGTTCAAAGGTGGTGGGGATCCGAGACTCTTGGTATCCGATTTGTCGCATCTTTCACAGCGGTACAAAACTTTGCTACAAGTTTGACAACAGTTTGACTGAAAAACGTCGAGGTTTTTCATTATGAAATGCTGCTCTGCATTGTCCAAACTTTTTCCAGTCTCAATCGACGTCTGCATCATGATCATCTGTGTTCTATCCACCTCGACATCGACGTCCGAATGATCGTTTTCCTCCGAACCCAGGCTTCTGCCGTCTCTCGAGTTACTTTTAATCACAACTAATTTACTGCCTACAATTTTCGGTCCTCGAATATTGTTGATCGGTTTTATAATTGCAATGTCGCGACAGTTGCCAGACGTCTTTTTAAGTGTTAACAATATTTGCCTCGACTTGGCAAATCCAGTTCTGTATTCTGTTCCCAATCTCGAGGTGTTCATTCTTATGTCGTGTTGCGTTTTTGCGAAGTAAAAAAAAAAGAAACAATTTCGTTCCCTTTCCCCCCTCCGGTTATCACCTCATCCCATTGTTTCGTTATACCGCGATGACACTGACAGCTAGTCTATAAGCTCCTCTGGGTTCATTTTTCCGTACAAATACTCTGCATTCATGAATCATCGTCCACCTGCAGATACAATCGTAATATTTGATCATATTCGCGGTGTGACGATTTAATTTGGTTCGGAAAGATTAAAGAACAATTTTAATTCAATCTGAGTAAAGACCAGGGCTTAAAGAGTCTGGAACAATGGTTCTGACTTCCCACTCGTTCACCACAGTTACCACCGACTGGTAGAGAAATCGAAATGAGGATTTGTCGAAGAATCGATGCCGCAAAGGAAGATACAAAATATGACGATTATACGATTATATACGATGGTATGAGCCGCGGGAGGTGAGGCAATCACGTTTCGACTTTATAGTAGTAAAGAAAAGTGGTTGCGATCGTGAATCTGTGACACTTACGCATCACAGATATCGATCGAAATGATAGACAGGCATCATGCAGTGACGATAGTCGGTCATACAGGCTAGCAGACTACGTGCCGAAATGTTGGAAACATCTGAAGCTCGCGAGGTGAGGTGGGTAACTAGGTGAACATTTTTCTGGCTAATTGAAGAGGCCTGCGTTTTACACGCTCGAACTATTCGCTACATCGTGGAACCACGAACTAGACTGTGTTTTGTTATTTTTTAGTTAGTTAAGCTTGACTATCATTGCTTACCTCGCCATCCCATGCCGACGTACGACGAGTGTCGACTGCACACTCGACTGACGGCCGGCTTTTGTCTATGCAGCGTTATACCTACGCACGTATGCGTTAGCGTACGCTTTAGACTCGAGTGCTCGAAGCCGGCGGTGTCGAATGTCAAAACAAACCTTGCCCTTCAATTGTCACCTTCGAGAGTCTGGATCCTACACTTCTTTAGATATGACCGAAAATAAATAGAACACAAAGACCGAAGACACCAACGTAGCCGGCCAAAGTAGAATAACTTGCGTATAGCGCGCTCATATATTGTTTTTTTTTTTATAAAAATATTTAATGGATTGTTAAAAATAATAAAATTATAGTTCTATGAGATTCTTTATTCCTTTACTTCCCACTGCGAATAGACTGACAACATTTTTTAGACGGAATCGATTTTTTTTTGTGTGTATCGACGAATCAAACGATAAGGGACCGTGCATAAATGAGGTCACCATAAATCTTCCATTTTTAGACCCCCCCCCCCCCCCCCCCCCCC